>JBBYHK010000021.1:217328-258727 GCA_038382065.1 Adansonia grandidieri | reverse complement strand
CATTTTCATGCATAAAACACAAACTTTCAAACATATAACAACCAAGTTACCACAAATCAAGCAAGACAACATATATAAATGTGATATTACAACAAAATGACCATGAAATCAGCAAGAAATACGAAAGAAGAAGGTGATTACCTTGGCTACAAATAAAAGGGGCAAGTGTTTATCTTATTTTTATTTTTTTCTTTTTTTCTCTTTTTTTTCTTTTTTCTTTCTTTTTCACTCCAATTTTTTCTATCTTTTTCCAAAAGCCCTTAATGAAGAAAAATGCCCTCTATTTATAGAGGAAGAAGTGGCAATTTTGCTGTCCAAATGGAGTGGCCAAATGGCCCTCCTCATTTTCTTCTTTTTTTTTTTTTTTGATGTGAAGATGGCTTGCTAGGTTGGATAACCATAATTGTTGTCTTAAACCCATGCTCTTGTTATCTTTTCTTACAAGCCACTCTATTATCAAGCTCATGATGAAGTTGATCAGCTCCTGTAATGGGTAATTGGGATGTAACCAACTTGGTTATAAAGTAATTGAATGAGAAAATAAGCTAGTTAGCATTTAACTAGTTGGAAAAAGTAAATTAAATAAAATTAAATAAAATTTTTAAAAATCAAAATAAAATTGGAATTAATGTTAATTGATCATAGACAAAATTTTAGAAATGAAATGGTGCAAAATATCTTGATTGGAAGTTAAAAACTCGTAAAATGTTACGATAAATGCCTTAGTGTAGGAAAATTGACTTATATGAAAAAAATTCAAAACCTATGAAATAAATTAAAATTTTCAAAACTATTTTAATGGGAGTTAAATGAAAATATTAGATGAATTTTAAAAATTTTGAACCAAAGAAAATTCCCCCGAAAACATTTACGGAGTAGAAAACTCTGTATTTCGGAAACAAGGGAATTTCAAGAAAAAAAATTCAAAACTTATGAAAATGAATGAATTTTTGAAAACTGAATTAAGGTGAATCAAATAATAATATTTAATGAATTTTAAAAATTATAGACCAAGAAAAATCACCCTGAAAACATTTACGGAGTAGAAAACTCCGTATTTCAAAAACAAAAAAATTTTGAAAAATTGAAAATGAATGAATTATTGAAAACTAATGAAAATGAATGAATTTTTGAAAGCTGAATTAAGGTGAATCAAATAATAATATTTAATGAATTTTAAAAATCATAAACCAAGAAAAATCACTCTGAAATCATTTACAGAATAGAAAACTTAGTATTTTGGAAATAGGAGAATTTTAAGAAAAATATTCAAAACTCATAAAAATAAATGAATTTTCCAAAACTAATTTAATGTGAATCAAACAATAATATTGGATGAAGTTTGATGTTTGAAACTCGAGAGGATTCCACCAAAAATTTTACAAGTAAAAAAAATTCATATTTCAATATCAAAAAAAATTACGGAGTTTCATTGACACTGAAGTAAAACAAATTCAAAACCACAGATTATTCAAAACATTAATTTCTAAATTGAAGAAAATGAACTTGTAAAAATTTAAAAATAAATGAACAAAAACAAAAAATAAAATTCACGAGCATGATACTCGTAAGACTACAAAATTCAAAATTAATTCATAAAATTTACAGTTGGACACTTCATGATAAAAAAATGCCAATACATATTTTTCTTTGAATATTTATGATTTTTTGGGGTGAGAATCGGCATAAAACCACACTAGTGTCGGTAAAAATATCTGACTATCAATTTTTTGAGTTTTTTTAGAAAAATCTTAGAAAATTCCTAAAAATAGGAAAATTAACCTGAGATCATCCGCAGAGGTAATTTCCAATATTTGTCAAGAACTTGTTCAAAAACAAAAATTTTTCTTTTGCGGATTCATCCTTTTTACCCAAAAAATGGATTTTTTCATCATGTGTATATACACTTATTTACATATGACTAATTAAAATTATAAAAATGTGAAACCCCTCTAGTGGAAGTTGACCTCCATCAAAGTGGCCACTACATTTTTATTCTCGGATATTTGGGACTTTTAGGGACAAACAGCCCAGATGAATTTAGGTGTCTACACGAGGGATGGGGTAAATTGTTGGTTGATCTTCCATCAAACGCCCATTTCAGGAGGGACCAATATTCATTATGAGGAAAAAGGTAGGCATGACGTAAGGGTTCCGGTTAGTAGAGCCACAGATCGCCATCAAGCAAAGAGAGGCCACACTTGAATGATCAGGAGCAGGAGCAAGTAATTTTTCAGGGGTGGCTAGGTTAGTTGTAGGAGGTACTTGACACTGCACAATGTGCAAAGATGCTGCATGGGGTAGGATTTACCGAGTATGCTGGAAGGACTGGTGCATGCTTTGGATCACCAAAAAAGGTAACATCTTCTTAGAGCTTAGAGGGATGTGGCTGGTGAGTTTACTAAGTGCATGGGTGATAGGTTTATCATGAAGTTTTGTTAATAATGGTTTAGTACATGTGCCGGTTAGGCCGTGGTAAAGGAAAGTATTAAAGATGTGATAAAAAAGCTAGGGGCAGGTAGAGAGTCTATTGGCAGACGTATAGTGAAGGAGGATGTGGATGAATCAATTGGTGGTCACTTTAGTAGGAAGGGTGTTGAGGGCCAACCATCCACCCCCACGGGTGAAAAGGGTATTTACTTTAGCGCTGTCTCTAGACTAAAAGTGTTATAACTTATATGTCATTGTGTTTTGATAGGGATGGACACCATACAGACAGCATTAATAGAGCGAGCAATGAAGCAGGTGACTGTGGAAAGGGCAGCTACGCGTCAACACAAAAGGAAGCATGAGGTGGGCATGGAATAGGTAGATGTAGCTATGCCCCAATCGATAACCATGGGGTAGAAGGGTAGGGCTATGGTTTCTTCTACTATAGTGACAGTTATAGTACCAGCAGCACCTTTAGTTGGGGGAGCCGAACAGGTTGGCTTTAGTGGTAGGCTATCCCAAGGAGAGGAAGGTCATCGCAACTATTTAGGATAATGAGTGAGGTATCAAAAAAAGCTTGCTATGAAAGCTTGGATAGCTCATTCATCATGAAGACCGTGCACCTTTAAAGTTGTGGCATTAAAATGCTTGACATAATCCTGAATGGTTTCATCAGGATTCTATTTGATTGCCATTAAACTGGTAAAAGTTCTAACGGCTGTCCTGCAGCTACTCAATTGGGTAAGAAAGTTCCTGCCTAATTGGTCAAAGTTGGTTATGAAGCCTAGGTTAAGGGAGTACCACCATGTGCATGCCAGGCCTTGGAGTGTTGTTGGGAAGATGAGGCATTGTACTTAGTCTGGGACATTGTGTAGGTTATGAAATATGCAAAAATGATTTAAGTGGTCCACTGGGTCAGTTTTGCTATTGTACGTGTCAGAGGAAAGCTTGACTTTTCGGGGGATGGAAACTTGATGAATTATGACCCATAAAGGATTATGCTTATCATCGAATTTATCTTTTTAGGGTTTTCTAAGGCTTTTGATTTCTTGTTAAAGGACAGCTACCTGTTGGGCGAGGTTTAAATGTTGGGATGGTAGGTGAGGGTCGTCAGTATGGCAGGAAGTTCCTAGTGGCATCTATCGTAGAGCTGGCATGGAGCAAGAATTTTCCTAGGCTATTTGGTAAGCTAAATGGTCTGGTGTGATAGGTCTATCTTGTGGTTGTTGATTTGGGAGGTTTTTAGTGGGTTGAATTGTTCGGTCGATTGGTTATGTGTTTTAGCAGTTGGTTTAGACGTTTATGAGTTAGGCTAGCTAGATTTGGGATTATTGGATAGCGGCCAGCTGGCTTGCAATGGCTTGGAATTGGGCTTGGTAGTGGGCATGGTAGTCAAGGTGTCATATCGATAATGATAGGATAGGGAGGGTTGTTATGTATATTGGTGGTGGTGTGGTGGTATTGAAGTGGTTCACTGAGGGTCTCGGGCATCCACAAGCATGTGGAAGGTGTTAATGGTTGTAGTTGCAAGGATAACGTGGTTGCATTGCTTGGGCCTGCTGGTTGGCTATAGTGGCGGGCAGTGGTAGTCATTGGAGGGATTACCCCTAATAGATTCTGATAATAGGTGAGGGGTATGATGAACTGGGGATCATAGGGGTTGGTTGGGCTATGGCTTGGGTTGCTATTTTCGATAATGGTGAAAAGATCTGTGGGATAGCGATAGTGTGTTGGTCAACCATGGTTTTATGTTCTATTTCCCATAGACGACACCAATTATTGATGCTTTTCTTTGGAAGATCGAACAGAGGTGTGGCCTGCGGCACAAAGGGAGTCAGAGGGGTGTTGAAGTTGAGACTCCAGGGCATTCTTTGATGTTTAAGTTAGTTTTCAAATTTTTAGGGACTAATACAATAAGAGAGATTAAAAAGAGAAAGATGTGCTTACCTAGGGTTTGTTTATCCTTTTATAGACGTTGTCAGGGGACATGCTGTCAAATGATGCAACCGGAGGATGCTAGTGCCAAGCTAGCTATCGAGCTATCATGTCTTGTAGTTGGACCTATCAGTCGGTTGTCATTTAGAGGGAGGTGCCAGTCTTGAGGTCATGCTATTATCGGGTGGTTGTATTAACGTCCCTTCATGTTTTGGCTATCAGCTAGTTCCTCGATTGTCCTTTTGGTCGAAGATGGTATTCAGGGGATGAGGTAGATTGGTGATCATTCGAATGGCATAAAACATATATAAATAAATAAATAAATAAAAGTTAGCCTCAAATTGTTATTGTTCATGAGGTTGCCCAATTTTGCTTTACATGTTGCATAGCGATTGATTATTCATTTTTTTAAATTTCTTAATCCTTTTTTTTTACTTTTTAATACCATATATTCAAAACAATTATTAACGCTAAAATTTTTTTAAAAAAAAAATCATTGAACAACGGTGGAAAGCCATTCAAATAAAAAAAATCTTATTAGGTTATGTGATGAAAACTACATCTTAACTATTGGTAGGATTAACGGTGGAAAACAAGTTCTAAGAGCAATGTGAAGAAGCTGAGTGGAGCTGTTGGTAAGCTGAAGACACAGCCGTTACAACCAAAGTTGGAGGAGAGAGCTATCATAAGGAGGGAAGTGTTGGAAAGACTAAGTATAAAATGCGAAAAAGAACACAAAAAAGATAAAAAGATAAAGGTATAAACAATAAATAAAAATAAAAGAGAAAGAAAGTTTGAATGTGAAAAAATTGTTTCAATGTACACTCTGACAGGAACTTTCTTCGGAGTAGGTTTTTGTTATTACTTTAATGGAAATAGCAATTGATGACATCCTATTTTCAAGATACAACAAATCACTCAGGGATTTTCTAATGTGCACTCAAATAGAAAATTCTAATCTAGAATATTTATAAAAGAATGGAGAATGAAAAAGTGAAGATTTAGACTACAGGGGATGTGTATTTACAGTGAGTGAATCAAAATCAAGTACTTTTTCAATAAAAGACACAATCTTTTCCTCATATATCTAAGAGACATAACATTCCATTAATCAATTGATATATTAAATTTTGAATCACCACATTAAAATCCCAACAGGAAGCTGCACTGATTAAACTAAAGTTAAAGAGCTAATAAGCAAGGATTTAGCACAAGGAAAGTGTGTAACAATCAACTTGTCAAGTCCTTATTAACTAGTATGAATAATTGTTTTAGTGGTTGTCAATAACTTGTATATTCTAGAAGTTAGTAATTTGTTAGAAATGTTAGCTTATGTATAGTGTCAAAAGGCATTGAATGAAAATCATCGATGAAATTATCAAAATTTCTTTATTCTTTTACTCTTTCTATTCTTTTTCTAGCCACAACACTTTTTCCTTTCTTCTATCTATCTCTTATCTACCCTCCTCCAAAACCATTTTGTGATAAGGTAGTATCAGAGCTTACAAAGATCCAACTATGGATCTGGATGTCAAAAAATATTTCATAGGCTTAATTGAAAAAAAAAAAGGTCCTAGAATTATACTATTTTTTCATTTAAGTATTTTATGAATTTTTGTTCTCTTTGGTATCTATTGTATAATTTTGTCAAAAGTTTTGGTACTTTCACCTAATGACATTATGTTAATGATAACGTTGCAAGTAACAACCAATTAGATTTTAACATGTAATATTATTAGTTGAAAAAAATCAAAGCATTAATTTATTAATAGTGTCAACTTTTTGGGTAAATTAGATGATAGAATATAGTATAGATACCAAAATGGGAATAAAAATTCATAAAGAACTCAAGTGAAAAAAATTATATAGTTAAGTGGCTAATTTTTTAATCAAGCCCTTTTCGTACCATTCTTGAGGAAACAAGTTGAATATGTTAGAAGAACAAGTTTAAACTTTTCAAAGCCAAATGGAAGCTTTGAAGGTTGAAGAGGCCATTATTCCCAAATGGTGGGAAGAGCAAAAACGAAGTATTGAAGCCAAATTTAAAGAACACCTATATTATATTTCCATAATTTTTTAGCTACCAGCTAAAGAGGGTGAAGCTCAAATTCAATATGAGTTTAGGAGTATTACAAGTTCCAACAACACTTAACCAAAAGCAAAGCTACCCATGGCTTGTAAGAAAGTAACCAACATAATAAGCAAATAAACAACCCTACACCATATCTAAGATAGAATAGAGCACTAACAATAGCCACAACCGCAATGGCATGATCAAGCCACTGATCATGGTCTGAGGCAAAATGAACCTGATATAGATAAAGATCTGCACAATCGACAACTTGTCAAGTATGTCTCTAAGATTATGCAGTGGCTTTTTGCCTTTAATATCCTCGTCTATGGGATGCAAGGTCTTGGGGTTGAAATTACAGAGAATCTCATCCTTGCTAGTGTCAAGTCTATGACTTACATAATAAAAGAGTAGTGGTTTTATGGAAAAGTTCCACTAATTTTGTTTTCTCTAAGAATGATGTTGGTAAAAATAAGTCATTTGCTTGTCCTCAAAAGTTGCAAGAGCTAAACAATGTTATGATTGCTGGTTATATGGAAAATGATCGAGTTGGGGATAGGTCAAAGCCTTTTAAAACTATGTTAACGTATGGTATTATGCCAAATCATTCAAATTTGAGTAGAATTTTATTTGGTTGTAATGAATTGTCTGCCTTGCAATTAAGGAAACAAGATTATCAACTTGTTTGTACACTTTGTTACACGATGATAGAATTTTTTATACTTCGTTGATTAGCATGTTCGTAAATGTGGAGCATTGGATGAGGTATATATTAGTTAATGATGCAAATCCATCACTTATTTTAGTGATATAAGGTTTTCCTACATATTAGTAGTATGACGAACAATCATGAACTACTAGTTGAATGAAGCCTATGGAATACATCTGGCTTTGTAATGGAATTGCAATAAGTTATATATATGAGCTCTTTATGCATCAAAATTGTAATGAATTACAATTATGAGATCATTTTCACATTGAACATGTGCTAATATTTGACTTGACTAATTCCTTACACTAGTCTTATGCAAATTTTTGTAACATCCAATTAATCTTAAAATATCCACGTAAAACTGCAATTAGATGTTCCTTCCTATAGCAAAAATATTCCTTAATGACCTTTCCTCTAAAAATTTGGAATTTCATATCTCAAACCTCCCAGATTAAGCCTTCGAAAATTCCGAACACCTTACTTCCTAAGGTCTTTATGTTACCCAATCTCGATTACACTTTCTTGAACTAAAGTTCACGTTCAATGTTATTTTGATGTAATCAATTTTGAAATTTAAGCTCTAAAACCTATCCAATTTAAAAATTTAACTCGACAAAAAGTTTTACTTTTTATAGTTAACTTTTTATCTAAAATTGACTTTTCACTTAGTTGATTTCAACTTCTAAAATAAATCTCATTTTCATCTGAATGACATCAATGATCACTCTAATCACTTCAAGGGACACATAATAATCAACTTTAGTTATCCCAAATTTTCGAGACCATCTTGATTTTTCAAATTTAGTATTTACGCCTTAAATTAGATAATTAAGCTAAAATGCCTTATTTTATTAAACTAAGCTCATGGAAATAATTTGAAACCTCAACTAGGCCATGCTATCAACAATAACTCATCTCAAAGGATGTGGACTAAAGAAATTCCAATCAACCCTTAAAATCGGAAAAAAATCAAGTAAATGCCGGGACAAAATAGTGTGTTTACAATACTATACAATGAAATGCAGTGAAAGACAATGATTAAAAAAATCTAGACCGACTGGTCAACGAAAATAGGGAACCGACTAATTCAATTGTTCAATTATATTTATAAAATCAAAAATTTAAAGAATCGGTGAAAATAAAAAATTAATCGAGAATCAAAAACTGGTTAACATGGGAAAAACCCATTGAAATCGGAGATTTGTGAATTTTTTTTTTTTGGACTTTTTAAGGCCACTTTTATTAAAATCCTGAGACCTACTGACCCATTGGCAGATTACATCGGATCAGCTTTTTTGGATTTTTCCTTTCCTCTTTCACTCTTGCTTCGGATCAGCTTTATTATACTTGATCTTTCATTCGGTCGCTGCCTATGGGTTCATATCTGCTAAAGTTTTTTTTTAAAAAAAAAACTATTTCTTTACTTTCTTTTTTCAAATTTCTTCACTTTTAAACCCACTCACTTTTCTTGGGCATACAAAACCACTCTCTCTCACGCGCTTCAATGGATTAGTGTTAGACCTAGTAGTACTAAGTGCTCAAGATATGTATCACACAAAAATAATTAAAATATAATATAAAAATAATATAAATATATAAAAATTTATATAATATAATTTATTAATATATAAAAATTTATATAAATAAAATTTTTTAAATAATTATAATATAAAAAATATATAAATATGTTTTGAATATACGAATCATATATAAATTTAATAAGTGACAACTAAAGTGGAAAAGGATCTATGAATCTTTTATTTTATGAATGTTTATCCATGGAAGTAAGACTTCATAATTGAACTCTGTTAAAGCGTATAAAACAATCATCCTTTTTCAATTCTCCTCTTTCATTCTGTTTTTTTTCTTCTTTGTTCCCCTTTTGTTTGAATCATCTCTCTCTCTCTCTCTCTCTCTCTCTCTCTCTCTCTCTCTTTCTTTCTTTTCATCTCATTCATCTTTTATTCTTTTTCTTTTTCATTGATAAAAGTTTTTGCTTTTTCAATATTAAGGTTTTTTTTCTTAATTTATTATGTCTCTCTCTCTCTCTTTCTCTTCTCTGCCTTTTAGTAAATAAAAATAATAGTAATGCATTTTTATTTTATAATAACAAAAAAGGCTACCTTCCCCTTATCTTTCTATCAAGGACTATTCCTCTCAATAGCCTTTCCTTTGCATTGTTGGGTCTTTCTCCATCTTATTAGTTATCCATTTGGATCTGTTTCGGAGTGATTTCATTGTACTGTAATTGTCATTATATGATTGGACTCGAAGCTTATCTGTTTAATTCCACTAGCAATCCTATTTTGAGAGATTCCAGTAACAAAAATTAGATACACAATTACTACCAGTTTTAATATGGTAACAAGTACTTACCAATAAAAATAATGAACTTAGCCCTAAACCTATAAATAGAAAATGTTTTTTTTTAATATTTTATTTATTGGGAGAATGTATTCAGTCTAAATGATTTTAGTAAAAAAATATATATCCATGTTAAACCTACGCATGATTATGAGTCAGGCCTAATTCACACTTGAAAAATATAAGCTTCGACTTGTCCATTGATTCTATAGTTATTATTAAAATATTAAAAAAATATTTTTATAATAATATTTTAATTTTAAAATAATAAAATATATTATTTTTAAAATGATGATATTCTTATGTGGAGCTCATTTAGGGTTTCATATCATGCCTAGATTTAACCTGAGTTAGATTAACTTGTGGGTAGTTTTGTTAAATCAAATGCTTAAGTTCCATTTGTAATTATTTTTAGGGTTCATTTAAATTAGCAATAAAATTAACAACAATGATGGTAGTGAGATTAATTAGTATAATAATGAGATTAAATATAATAGTTATGAGATTAAAATCAATATAAGATATGTTTTTATATGTAAAACTAGCGTGATAATGAGGTAAAGTATTATAAGGAAAAAAAATGACGATTTAATATGTTAGATTAAAATTTATTTATAATTAATAATATATTTATACAGATTAAAAATAATAAAATTTTAATTTTATTTATACAAATTAATATATTTCCAATTTTGCTATCCTTTATATAGTTTTATAAAATTATATTTCATATGACATTTTAAAATTTTATTCATTTAAAATATTGATATATATTACTTAAAATTAAAATTCATTATAATATATTTAGGGACTATTTGTTTCACAAACATGGACTTTCAGAAAATAGTTTACGGAAATGCAAAGATTTTTAAAAAAATAAAAGTAGAGATTTTTTTTTTTTAATGTTTGAATGCCTCAATGAGAAATGTTATTTGTTGTTTGGTTATTTTTTGAAAAATCTACCTTTTTCAAATAGCAATATTGAAATAATTATTAAAATATTAGTTATTAAAATAATATTTTAATATTAAATACATAAAATAATACTATTTATTACTAAAATATTAATTATATTAATATTAAAAATATCATAATAATTATTAAAATATTATTTCTATTAAGATAATTATTATATTATTTGTACATTTTTCAAACAGTCATATTGACAAATATTAAAATACTAATTATAAAAGATGTTAAAAACTAATCATTAAACTATTAATTTTTAATATTAATATTTCAAATAGTAATATTTTACTATAAAATATTATATTAATGTTGATATTAAATGCTTAAAATAATAATATTTATTATGAAAATATTAATTATATAAATATTTTAAAATACTTGAAATGTTATAATCACAATTTAATATTATTTCTATTAATATTTATAATATTAAAATATTAATATTTTTAAATTAAAAAAATTTATCGTTGAATATTTTTAAGTTTGACTTATTATTAAAATAGTAATATAAAATATTTTTCAATAAAATATTAAGAATACTTTTAAAATTTAAAATACTAATAATGTTACAAGTTATTATTAAAATAATAATATTATTATATTAGATAATATTTTTGTAAAATAATAAATAATATTCATTATTTTAATAATTTATTATTTATTATTAAAATAATATTATTGTATAATATATTATTACAATAAAAATGTACATCTCGAATAATATTCAAAATAGAAATATTAAAAATTACAATATTTAAATAGTTCTCTATTAATATATTTTAAATTTTTTTAAGATTAAATATTAAATATTTCTTATTGGATCTCAATCCTAAAAGTCATATCCAAATCTCAATTCAAATCCGACTAAGTTTACGGGTTCAATGAGTAACCCTGCTTACAAGCGAGGAGTCATTTTTTTAAACAAAATACTTTACGTCTTATTAATCAAATTATTTTTCATAAAATAAATATAAAAAATCAGAAATATCTTTTAAAATTTATTTTTCATCAAACAAAATAAACGGACCTTTAACGGCAAAATTTTGACCTGTATTCAGCCTCATTGTAACAATTTTTCTTCAGGAGGGCATATTGGATTTACATACAATCTGGCCCAAGTTATGTTAGGCCTTCAATCGTTGACCCTTTCATTTCACTTAAAAGCTGTCGATGAAGCCCAAGTTTCCATTTAAGAATTGTTTAAACCTTGGTGGAAGGGGTTAAGGGACCTCATGCTATTAACAAAAGCTACCGTTTTATTCATATATAATTGATTTTGATTTTGTTGTCTATTATACATATAATTTCATTAAAAATAAAAATCATGTTTCAATACTCAAAATCTGATTCGTAAGGCATAGACAAATATCAAACTATCTAAAGAGAGTAGATTTGAAGCAAAAAGTCGATTTCTTATCCCGTTTTCACGAAAACTTAATCCGATGAGAATAAAAATCTTTGTTCACCATTAAATTAGAAAAATTAATATATAATATTAATTGTAATTTAGTACAAAGATAGTGAGTTAAAACTTACAATAATATTATCATTTGTGGTAATTATATAGTTATGTATATAACAAAAGCCATATTGTTTCATGAACTAATTTAAAGACAAAAAATAAAAATAAAAATAAGAAAGATGAGCCATATTTCCAGAAGAAACATCAATCATAATTCATCAAAATACATGTAAACACTAAAAGAAGTCTATGAAATATTACCTTAAGCTTTATTTCATCTCATATCTATATTATCATTATCCATTTATACATATCAGCACTTAACAGCAACATAATCCTATGCTTCCAATAGATATTAATCTAATTAAAGCAAATTAATTAAGCAAACTATTAACACTGAGGATAATCAACACCACAAGTGCTGGCTACCCTTTTAGCCTTAGGGTTGTCAATAAACTGTTTAATACTTGGGTTCCTAAGGTACTCGCAAAAGCATGGTTTCTGCTCCTTCAGCTTGCTACAACAAGTGGTTGATGGAGGATTCGATGACGTGATCGCCAACAAGCAGGGGCTGAGCTCCGCCAGGTCACATGTCACTGCCTCCGCCGTTCGAGTTTCACCTGAAAACAGCACCATCACCAGCGCCGCCACACATAAGGAAACAATGGAAAACCTTTGCATGTTTTTCCTAAACAAAGTCCTAATACTTGCAACAAAAACAACGAAGTTTAATGGTATTTGGCGCATTTTGTGCATTAGCTGTGGCACTATTTATAGTAGTTGGATGGTAACTGCTAAGACTTCATACTAGTAATTGTCATTATTTTACGATTTTAATTTTTTCATCACATATATTTATAATTGATATTTGTCATAACTAATAATAATAACAATTATTACATCTCCAATCATAATAAATATAATATAACAAAAAACATGTTTACGATTACAACTTAAATCTTTACACCATGATTTACAAGTGTCGGACTATTATGAGTCCAGTTTTTGAGAGGTTTACGCTATGTTTGAATAATAAAAAGAAGAAAAAAAAAAGAAAAGAAAAGAAAGTCGAGAAAAGGAAAGAAAATATATCTCTCTTACTTAGATAATACTTCTTTTCCCTCATTTTCTTTGAAAGTGAAATTTATAAAAATTAGATATTTTTAAGAAAAGCAAGAGATACTTGTTTCTTCGTAATTTCTCTTATGTAAAAAAAAAATTAAAACAAAAAAATATATATTTTCCTTTGCTTTAATTTCCTTTCCCTTGCCTAATTACCCTAATCCAAATATAGTGTTAAAGTTTTAAAAAGGTGGGTCTAGGTATAAGGATAGAGTGGGGCAAGGTTAGAGATTACTTTATCTATCTTTGCTTTATTCTTGTGTGGATGTTGAAACTATACATATTCAAATATATCGGTTATATTAATAACTACTCCATACTACTTTACTTTATTTTTTACTAATTAATTTTAATTTAATATTATAAAAGTATATTATAATTTATATATGAACATAATTTTAATATATATAATTTTTTAGTATTTATAAGAAATTAGTATATACATATACTAAAAATATAAAAGAATATAAAAATATTTAAAGAGGTAAAATAGTAATTTTAAAAAATAGGACGGTGTAATATGGATCAAGTATTTAGTAGAACCACTCTACTACACCTCACCTCCACTATAAAAAACTTCTACATTCAAAACGGATCGATGCAAAATCCATAAAATGAATCGAGTTTTATTATCGTTAAGTAAATCTTTTCTGAAATTAAAGAAGGTAAATACTTAAAAGGTTGTTTTTATCATTTACAATATTGAAGTAGATTGCCATTAGTTAACAATTGGAATTTGGTGCTGCGTCCATTATGGCAGCCCCATCTAAGAGAACAGCCAATAACGTTGAAATATGTTTGAATGAAAGAGAATCAAAGGGAAGAACAACGTCCTTTCAAAGAGCATATATTCACTCGATGAAAAAACATGAAAAAGGAAAGAAGAAAAAAAAAAGTCCCCCCCAGCCCCCAAATATATATATATATATATATATATATATATATATATAAGCACAATACTTAAATAAACAGTGCCATGTGCAATTCAAGAAGGACTTAAGCCGTGAATAAGAACTGTCTTCCTTTTTATTTTTATTTTTATTTTTTGATTTTGTCAAACGATTCATCATTTAATGATTTTATAAGTTACTCCGTATTTATTTATATAAATTATAAACAATATTAAAAAAACTGATAATTATTATTGGTATCAAAACTTTTAGATTCTGATTTTTAATTATTTCGTAAACAACTTGGCCATGAACTTGATAATTATTATTATTTTTTGATAAAATGCTGTTAAACCCATTGAAAATGTCTGGAACCAGGAACCATTACGATGGGGATAGCACTTGATACCTAGAAAATGAATCAGAGAATGAAATATATATATATATATATATATATGAAGACCTAGCAAAGTTATGTATTATCTTTAGATGAATATTAAACATGACATGATTACCATACAAAAAAATAAAATAAAATAAAAAATAATATAAATATGATATAAATATAAATAATATGAATATACAAATATTTTAAAATTTACAGAATATGAATTATGAATATATTAAAATTTATATAAATATAAAATATTTTAAATACAATTTATAACATAATAAAATATATAAAAACCATAAATTTATGAATTATAAAATTTAAATATCTCCATTAGCTAAATGGAGGATGATGGGGATAGCACTTGATACCTACAAAAAAAAAACCATTAGAAAAGTTGCTTGCAATTGTTAGGAAGTGGCATAATTGCACATTGTAATGGCCATATTTCATTATTTGTTGTGCTTTTCTTATTGCATTGATAAACTTACTTAAATAATGAAAAGAAAAACTATATACATATACAAAAACAATTGACCTTTTCGTGTGTCGAGAAAGAATAAAAAAAGCTTTGCGACGTCATTGGTCCGGCGTTTCGAGCTTGTCCCTCTTAAACTCCATTTCAAGACGACAAGCCCCATCCTATTCATCTATTTTTAATTAATTATTTTTACTGATATATATATTTATAAATAAAATTAGACAGAAGTACAACATTTTCTTAATAAAAATTTACAAGTGAAATGTTCTCATTAATGCCTCTACTGGTAGTTGACAATTTAATTGCTTGTTCCTTGGAAGCCAGCTGCACAGTGGCAGCAGCAAATGTTTGAAGAGTGAAGCTGTTGTTTTTCCCTTTGTGAATTGGATGCTCACGTCACCGAGATCCCATACTATTAAAAAAAAACAAAAAAAAGAGAAATCCCATACTATGTGCCGTAGCAGTAGCACCGCATCAAAACCCTGTAAGGATAAGGATAATACTAAGGATTTTATTTGGAGCAATTGAAAATACACGTGTGGAAGCCCTCATCAGAAAAATCAAGAAACTTCCCGAGAGACGATGTTAGTAAATTTAAAGTTTGAGTTCTAATGTTTATGATATTTTTTTTGATAATTTAAATGATTAAAGTTGAATTTTAATCATTGATATAATTTTTTAAAATATTTATTTTTATATTTTAATATATTATATTATATTATATGTATAATTATATAATTAGATAAAGTTAGATAAACATATTAAAATTTATATAGAATAAATTATTAATGTATCAAAATTTTTATAAATATATAATATATCAAAAATTATTATGACAATAAAAAGTAAAAGAACACATTATATGTGACATTAAATTGAAAGTTAATTAAATATTATCAATTAGATCTTATAATTTCATATATAACATAATATACATCACAAAAATAACATGAAAAAGATCAAAATATAATATGATACAAAAATTAACATGAATATGATATGAATAGAAAAACGTGTAAAAATTTAAAGTAAACAAATTACTAAAGTGTTAAAATTTGTATAAATATATAATACTTTATATATGATTATAATATGAACAAGTAACACGAACACAATAACATGTATCATAAATTTGGAAGTGATTTGGATAGTTTCAGTTAAATTTGACAATTTTAAACACAACATGAGTAGACAATACAAACAAAACACAAAAAATAATTAAATGCAACACTATACAAATAATAAAATAACACGATTTCATAAATATATCAAAGTTTATATAAAATAAATTATAAACGTATCAAAATTGATAAAAGTATATAATGTCCTAAATTCAATTATAGCATAAAAATAATATTAATACGATAATAATATGTAAACATACACGAAAATAAGATAAAGTAAAAAAATAAATAAATTAAAAAAAATGCGATGCCATGTGGCAACTTATGGAATAATCTCTTAAGATTAATATAATGTTTATAGATTTATTTATTTTATTTTTACGAGAATTTCAAAAAAAATAAAATATAATAATTGTTATTAACAAAGGTGAAACTAAAAACAATAATTTTAAAGAAAGAATAATAATTATTAAAATTATTAATAAAAAGACTCTGCCTCACTTTCATCTCATGTTTGGCTACCTCTTTCTATGTAATAATTCAGTGGAAGTCGATTCCTTAGGTAGGGAGCTAACCCCCCACCAAAAGATATAAATTATATATATTAAATTATAATATATAAAAATTATAATATATATTAAAAATATTATTTAAAAATAACAAAATATTAAAATATTTTATCTTAAATCTTAAATTTATAAAATAAAAAATATATTTTAAATTACTAGTTAAAAATAATAAAAATAAAAAATATTTTATATATTGTTATATAACACATACTATATATTATAAATTTTACATATATGGGGGAAAGGAAACTGACCCCGAACCCACACATATACATATATATACTATGGGGGAGCTAGTTCCCTTGTAAGGGAACCGACTCCCCCTTTTTATATTCCACATAATATATATTTTATATATTTATATATTAAATATATTTTATAATAATATGAATTATTATATTTTTATATATTGCATATATTATATACATTATAGATTATATAAATTGCATATACTAAAATATTATTTAAAAATAATAAAAATTAAAAAAATATTTTATTTTAAATTTTAAATTATTTTTTAAAAAATTAAAATAATATAATATATATTATATATAATATAAATTATATATAATGTATATAAGTTATACATATTATATATAATATATATTACGTAATACATATCTAATATAATTATATATTATATAAAATAAAATATAAAATATTTTATTAAATCTCAAATTATTATGTAAAAATAAAAAATATTTATATTAAAAGAAAAATAAATATTGAAAAAATTAAAAGTAATATATATTATGTATAAATTACATAATATATTATATTAATATATATTATATAATAAAAAGTAAACATATTTCATATTAAATCCTAAATTATTATTTAAAAAATAAAAAAAAAGATTTTTTTTACTAAATTATTCAAGAATAAGAAAAAAATAAAAATAAAAATATTGTATATGAAATCTCGAATTATTATACAAAAATAAAAAAAATAAAAAAATTATATTAAATCTCGATAAATATATAAAAATAATAACTAAATGCACAAATCACCATAACTAGATGTATGAATGACTATAACTAAATGCATGACTTGTCATAACTAGATGCACAACTTATCATAATTAAATGTATGACTTACTATAATTAGATGTACGACATTATAACTAAATGTATAACTTATCATAACTAGATATATGAATGGCTATAACTAAATGTATGACCAACTATAACTAAATGTACGACTCATCATATTAGCTGTATGACCAACCATAATTAAATGTACAACTCACCATAACTAGATGTGCGAATCACTATAACTAAATGTACGACTCACCATAACTAGATTTATGAATCACCATAACTAGATGTATAACTCACAGTAACTAGATGTAAGAATAGTTGTAACAAAATATGCTACTCACCATAACTAGATATATGAATGACTATAACTAAATGTACGATTCATTATCACTAGATGTATGAAATGACTATAACTAAATGTACACCATAACTAGATGTACGATTGACTATAGCTAGATGTACAACTCACCAGAATTAGATGTATCATTCACCATAACTAGATGTATGAATGACTATAACTAAATGTGCAACTCATCATAACTAAATATACGACTCACCATAATTAGATGTACAACTCACCATAACTAAATGTACGACTCACCATAACTAGATGTACAACTCACCATAACTAAATGTACGACTCACCATAACTAGATCTGCAACTCACTAGCACTAAATATACGACTCACTATAACTAGATGTACGACTCATCATAACTAAATGTACAACTTATCGTAACTAAATGTATGAATAACTATAACTAAATGTAAAACTTACCATCAGTATATATATAACTCACCTTAACTAGATGTACGAATAATTATAACTAAATATACAACTCACTATAACTAGATACATGACTTACCATAACTAGATATATGAATGACAATAACTAAATACACAACTCACCATAAGTAAATGTACGACTCACCATAACTAAATGTATAACTTACTATAATTAAATGTACGACTCACTTTAATTAGATGTACGAATGATTATTACTAAATGTACAACTTAGCATAACTAAATATATTACTCATCATAACTAGATGTACGACTCACCATTACTCGATGTACGAATGACAATAATTAAATATACGATTCACTATAACTAAATATACGACTCATCATAACTAAAATGTATGAATGACTATAACTAAATGTACGACTCACCATAACTAAATGTAGGATGCCTATAATTAAATGTACGACTCACCATAACTAGGTGTACGAATGACTATAACTGAATGTATAGATGAGTTACGAATGATTATAATTAAATATACATTTAGTTATAGTCATTTGTACGTCTAGTTTTGATGAGTCGTACACTTAGTTGTGGTGAGTCGCACATTTAGTTATAGTCATTCGTACATTCAGTTATGGTAAGTCGTACATTCAGTTATAGTCATTCGTACATTTTGTTATAGTAATTCGTACATTTAGTTTTTATTTTTATATAGTAATTCAAGATTTAATATAAATTTTTTATTTTTAGTATTTTTATATAATAATTTGAGATTTCATATAAAATATTTTTTTTATTTTTAAATAATTTAATAAAAATATATTTTATTTTTATTAGTTTTTAAAGAGTAATTCAAGATTTAATATAAAATATTTTTATTTTTTATTATATAATATATATTATGTACTTTATATATAATATATATTATTTTTAATTTTTTCCAAAATAATTTGGTATTTAATATAAATATTTTTTTATTTCTTATTTTATATAATAATCAGAGATTTAATAAAATATTCTTTATTTTCATTATATGTAATATGTTATTATATTATATTTATAATATTGTATACTATTTTATATATGTAGTATATAATATATATTATATATAATATGTATAATTTATAATGTATAATATATGTATAATATATATTTATATATATTTATATATATTATACATTATATATTTATAATATATATTCATTATATATTTATATATGTATAATATATATTATATATAATATCTATAATTTATATATATTATATATAATTTATATTATAATAATAAATAATTTTTAATTTTTTAAAAATAATTTAAAATTTAATATAAAATATTTTTTTAATTTTTATTATTTTTAAATAATATTTTTAAATATATTATATATATTATATACATTATATATAATATATATAAATATATAATAATTCATAATATTATAAATATATTTAATATTTAATATATAAAATATATATTATATATAATATAAAAAAGGGGGCGTTAGCTTCCCAGCTCCCCTCATAATATATATACATATATATATATATATATGGGGGGTGGGTGTATATTCCCTCCCCCCACATATACATTTAAAATATATTATATATGGAATATGTTATTTATATAATTTTTAAAATATTTTTATATTTTATTATTTTTAATTAATAATTTCAAATATAATATAAAATATATTTTTATTTTTTATTATTTTTATATAATAATTTAAAATTTAATTTAAAATATTATTATTTTTATTATTTTTACATAATAATTTGAGATTATATTATAATTAAGATTTAATATATTTTTTATTTTATAAATTTAAGGTTTAATATAAAATATTTTTTTAATTTGTAATTGTCATTGTAATGCACCCCAAATCAATCATCGCAACAATACAGCAACAGCTACAAACTTTCAAAAAAAAAAAAAAACATCAATTATAATGTATCGCTTATGGCAATAAGGCCAACCTAATCTCTCTTTCTTTTCTTATTTCATATGCGATAAGGATTGCTTTAAAAGTAATGATTTATAATGAAAAAAATGATCACCTCTTACTACGTAGCATCCTCATCCTCCTGTTATATAATATATGACGTCAAAGTCTTTTAATATATAGAGCAGTTGGGAAACAACAGCCTCACTCGATTTCACTAGTTCTGGTTTGTTTCTTCTTGGTTCTTCGCTTTGCCTCTAAGCATGTCAGTGACCCTCATGATTCGCATGAATCTGGTATCCTCTGCCACTGCTGGTGCCGGACCTGCTGCAGCCTTCGGGGATTCAACTGGCGCAGTTGGTGATTCGGTAATTTCTTTCTTGCCTAGCAGTCCACCCTCGCCAAAGAAACTAGTCACGGATGAAGGAATCGCGAGATGAGCTCCCATCACCTTACTCAAAGCCTCAAATGTCCCACCCGACCTTTCTTTCAGTATTATTTCAAGGGCTTCCTTGTGTGCTGGATCCAATGCATCAGGGTCTTTTAACAAGTTTTGTATGGTCGGAAGGAGAAGATCGCGAATGCTATTTGCGGAAAGATCTGCAATAAAAATTGAGAATAAGCCCCAAATACATCAAAAGAAACCTCATTTAGATGCAAATATCTAAATTATTACAAAATGTCTCCAGTCAATAAGAGAAGCAAACCTGTAGCGTCCACGGCACGAATGGCTTCACAAAATGCATTAGCTCTCTGCCGACGACGCATCACGTCAGTTGCAGAAATAGGCACGCTTGTCAGTTGGAAAATCTTGGATAAAAGATGTAAATCATGTTAAGGAAACAATGGCTTCACACAGTAAATGGACAGTGGCAGCCACCATAATGGTTAAATCAAAATGCACAACTCAATCAAGTCCTAAAAATTGATTTTCACATGTAAGTCAAAGGATATAATCCCTAAGTCTCTCTGTTGTATGCGGAACTGCTACCACTAATGAACGGACAACAGCAATAGTCGCTTCAAGGGATCCATCTTCAAGGAAAGCATCCATTTGAACACGTATTTTATCAACAATCTGCAAAACATAATGAGCTAGTAAGAACAATGAATAGCAACCGTACCAGCATGAATATTGAATTAGAACAAAAACCCTGTACCATATCGTTTTTAAAATGTTGTGCCACGGCTCCAAATGCATCTATGCTTGCATACTTCACATTCAGGTTTTGGTCAGAGCCGAGCGTAATCAAGGCTGGGAGAACATGTGTAGATGCGACTTTTGCATCAACATACGGCACCTGTTAAATGTATGAAGTCAATATCTTATTATCAGATATAGCAAGATATATTTGTTTTCTATGTTACTCAGACTCAAGAGTGAGTTTTGGATACAGATCTGTGCCTGACAAGGGCATGCTCAGTTTTTTTTTTTTCCCCTGAAGTTTTCCATGTATTTGGATGGTTCTTGAAAGATCATATCTCCATTCCTATATTTAAATATGTGTCGGACACGGGTACCTTAAGAAAATGAAAAGTCCAAGCAACATAGTTTGTTTTAAGAGAAAGAGAAACATACAATGAATTTGAATATGTTGGCGGCACTGATCTTCATTTCTATGTTAGAGCTTACAACCATTTCCCACAAGATATTGAATAACATGCCATGATGTTCGTCGAATGTGCTGCATTATTGAAGCATATTCCTTGTGAAATGTTCAGTAATAAATAACAAATAATTAGGACATAAAGGTTTTTAATTCCAAACCAAAGGAAGCGGACAGCATTAACAGTATCCATGTTGTGTGTTGTAGACCGACTCTCTTTCATGGCACCTTCAACTAGCAGCTTCCTCATGTAGTCCGCCAACTGTTCACGCTTACCAGGAGATCCTAGAACACCTGCCAAGAGAAGTGGCAGGATACCTAGAATAGCAAGTCTCTCTGCCACAGCTGTTCTTGGTCTCAAACCTGCAAGCAAGGAAAAATTTAGGAATATGCAATTATTAAAGGTGAACAAGATTCTATGGATCCAAACCTTTGATTCTCGAATGAATGTTCGGAGGGAAAAACGTCAAATCAGCATCATCCCCAATCGCTACCAAGAATACAGGTAGCATTATGTGCGTCAAATAAGAATCCCCAAAACATTCAGAGACTGCTAACAGAAACTGCAATATAGTGATATAGATTAGAAACAAGAACAAAACGTCATTGTCAATATAGCAAGCAATGATGAAAGCAGAAAATCCCATTAAAAATGCAATATTGACCAAAATACCTTTGTAATTCGGTTTCTTAAATTATCTTCTTTCTGGGGTAACAAGCAAGCCAGCTGTAGCAAACCAGAGAAGCAATCGACATGCACCCATTCAAATGCAGGCCATTCAACATGTCCCCTAGTAGAAATATTAAAATCAATCAAAATCAAATCTGCTCATAACTAAGCTATCAAATATCATCCATATACTCATCCAAAAGTAAGATATAAAAGGAAATTCAAGCGTGGTAAAAACAACGAAGAGAGAGCAAAAACTTACCCTGCATACAGTTCAAGTATCGAGGTGGAAAATACTGTCCCATTTGACTCCGAAACAGAGGAAAATGGGCACGTCTCAATCGCTTTCTGATGAATATAAGGAAGCAATTCAGCCAGCATTCTTAACAAAACATCAAGATTCCAGCGCTCTCGTTCACCTAAAACACGAAGGTGGGACTCCACTGACCCTTCAACTCCAGATAAAGGTGGGCAATGCTGAAAATATTGGGGAATGATATTAAAACGTAGAAGTATTGCAAACTAGAAATGTGGTAGTACCTGCTGGTAAATAAGAATTAAAAGGTGAAAAGTTACCTGAACAGAGCCTAAGATATGAGAGAGTAGAACTCTCAAAACATGGTCTAACTTGTTTCCCCAATTTATTATTGCAGGAAGCAGTTCTTTTAGTGTAGTTTCGACCACCACTCCAGATGGATCACAGGCCAATTGGAACATCAACTCCTCAACCTATCAATAAACATATAAGGCATTGGAGAATCTTTATATATATATATATATATATATATATTATTATACTCTCTATTTCTTTCAAGTCATGATATGATATTATCCTAAGGGCAAAAGGCTCCATTCCCTAGACCATGGGTCTTCAACCTGTTCTAGAGCTTACATTGTAGCCAATTCTGTCAAGTCAGAATTTCCTCTCCATGATTGCCTCGAAGCATATTTAGTGAGGCTGACCTTGAAATATTTATCCACAAGCGGAAAGAGTGGAAGCAGCAAGGCTAGGTTGCGTGCAGCAGCTTGTCGAACAACAGTTGCAGGATCTTCTATTAATTGCTGCACAATAGATAAAATAAGAGAATCACGAATCTCAGGTCGGACAAATTCAGCCAGCTCTCCACATGATTGAGCAACCAGCAACCTACGCTCCTCGTACATGTGATTTATCTGCATTTAGAAAACCAAAAAGAAAAGATTGATATCAGGCTACTAAAAATATAACTAGGGAAAACAAAGAAATAAGCAGTGAAGAAACTCACTTGTTCCCAGCACTGGGGGAGCAATTCTGTTTCTGTTCTCATCTCACCTACATTTTTAGCAAGGCTAACACATGCCTGAAATGAAATTGAAAGATTTAGCACCATAACCGAACTTGTTGCCATTGGATACGAAAATGTGATTCTTTGAATAGTAACATACATCCATTATAATTTGCCTCTGCTGTTCATCTGGACGTTTAATCAAATTGAAGAGTGTGTGCGTCAATGAATCTCTAGTGCTGTTATCTGGATGCCGCTCGATGGCACACATTATCAGTGGAAGAAGCTCCTAGAGATAAATAACATAAATATGGGATTAAAATAAATTCATTAAAAATAGTAAAGACGGATATCTGAGTAAAAGCTAATATAGTCAGAAACTGACCTCCCGATGGTTGATCAAAACATATGGAACAATCTTAGGCAAGGCATCTGCAAGGATTTGAATCGTCCCCAAACCCTGTTAAAATAGAAACTATGCGTCAGACATGATATGTTTACTTGAATTTCTTTAACGGGAAACACAAGAATAGAGCAGACAGAGGAAGAACAACCACGAGGGTGGTGGATGAGGAGTGGGAGGAATGCAAAGTTTTCAAATAGATGAATCAAATGGAAAACCAATCAAAATTTTTAAACAGACATGAAGAATCTCATATATGTGGCATAAGAGCCCAATTCACCCAATCTCCCCACCAAATCCAGAGACATAGCAGCCCCTGCTAGTATAGGGATATAACATCATAAAAACTTGCCATATTCTCTGAAGCAGGTCCACTGCCAAGATTTTCCGGTTTTAAATGCAACACACCATCTTCTGACGGTGGTTTCTCATCTTGTTGCGATAAGATTCCACCATCTGGGAAACCATCGATACTGCTAGAAGGATTCATAACTGATTCTGGCAAATTTTCTTCAGGTTTGTGAATGCTGTTGTCAAATGTTTGAATTGGCATTAACAGTGCGTTGCTGTCTACAGCTCCTTCTGGTTCAATAGGATGAGAGATTTGAGTTTTTTTTTCATCCATCTCAACGACTTTCTCTTCAGTCTGTATTTGCTCTTTCTTACCACAGCTGGAATCAACTAAACCCGAAATATTTGTTTTCTCTGCCTTTAATCTTTCAATTTCCATCTGCAAAGACTTTATTTCTTCCTTGTAACTTTCTAAGGCCCGGGATTGAGTAGAGTCAAAATTAGCGGCCACCGAATTTTGCAGAGAACGAGATCCTTCAATGTGCATTTTCAGAGAAGTGATTTCAGCTCTACAATCATTTAGTTCCTTCCTTTGGTGCTCCAAGGCATGCTTCAGATCTTGTGCCTGAAGAAATATGAAGTCAATGTAGTAATTACTATTTTAGCATTATCAAGGATCTGCTCTATAAGCAATTATGTTAGAGAAAATTACCAGCTTTTCCTTGTCCTTCAGATCCTTCTGAGCGGCTTCCAAGGATTTCATTAATGCATTTATTTGACCTTCAGCCAAATCTTTGTTTTTCATCAAGCACTCTTTCTCATGATTTAAACTCTCATTTGCTTTTTTTAATGACTCATTTTCTCGAATCATAGAAATCTTCTCCTGCAACAGAAGAGACATTACTGCCTTCAATTACAAGAAATGCATTGCAAGTAGAAAGATCTACATGAAGTGTAACAGCTAATATTGCTAAAATATTGATCCTTCATAATCATAACTCAGCATCTTAACTGCCAAAGATATATTAAGTCAGGCAACTTATATCTACAACATGGAGAAGAAGCAAATCTAACAGGTAATGTCAAAACACATCCAAATGTAAAGAAAAAGAAGTGCTAATGGGGAAAGATTTTAGGCCAAGGATCCGTTCTTATCTCTAATTGATATCTACAAAGCATAGATATTTTCTCAATGAATAATACTACAAGAAACACTTTTAATAATAAAGTAGAATAAGTTTAAATTATTTTTGTAACGAATATTACAACTGACAGTTCTAGTTAATTTTATCGCACTCAGCTGGGATTTGAAAGACACATACAAATGCGAGAAAAAAACCAAGCAGGTGACTGAAAAAATAATGTTTGCCATGAAGCAAAGTCTACAGTAATAAAGGACAATAGCTACAAAGCACAAGTATGAAAAATATCCAGAATGATCCAATATGAATAGTAAAACAGCTCGCTTACCTCAGCAGCTTCTGAAGTTGAAGACAGATACTGATAATAATAATGGCGTAAGGCATCAGGTACAGATGCTGGTGAGTTTTCCCAAACATCTAGGTTCTGATCTGTAACCTGGGGTTAAATGATAAATCAGCTAAATGACAAAGTTTTAAGAACTAGCTGTAAAATATGCACATTCATCAGTTAGACTCTTTCTTCACATGCCTTCAGGGGACTCAAAACCTACTTGTGTAAGGGAAAAAATTAAGATGTACCGCAAACATCGATGAAAATTAGATTCTCTAAACTCTATAAGCCATTACATCTTCTCTCTCTCTCTCTCTCTCTCTCTCTCTCTCTCTATGCTGATTTTATCATTGAAAAAGATGTCAGAACATCCCTAGAAAAAGAAGATTACTTGGGTTCTAAAATCAAATCAAAAGCCGGATCAACCACTGGCTGTGTTTTCTGTTTTTTAAACTACCTTCATGTTCAGATAATCTACACTTAAGATGTTATGGGGCAAGTGTTTTGTACTTCTTGCAGTTTCCAAATAATAATTCAAAAATAAGACGATTTTCAGATTACTGAATTTTGCATCAAGCTTTGAGCATATGGATTCGCAAGGCAGCCAGCCCTTGCAGCAAAACCAATCACAAAGAACAGTTTAGGTCCCCCACTGCTAGTTTGTGCAGATTTACAGAATTAAAAAGCAGTAAGAAGAAAATGCTTATAGATCCACATACCTCTTCATAAAATGTCATAGCTGTTAGTCGATATCCAGCTATCAGCAAATATTCCTTTACTGCACAATTTAGATCTTTACGCTCATTAGCCTTCAATGGGCCTAAATCAGAGAAAGGAGCATCTCGCTTTTGCCGATGTATTTCCGGTGCATGATTTACAGAATTGCTTGCACTTGATTCTACATGTGCATCCAACATAAAAGGAATTTAGACATTCCAGAAGTATCGTGGCTAACTATTGGTTAAAGCGTGCATAAATAGAACAATCCTACACTGCCCGATTTACCACCGGAGATCCTACAAAGCTCACCAGTTATGCAAAATAGTTGCCAATGAAAAACAACTAATGCAGAAATAGGGGTGTCATTCCCGAACAATGGTATGAACATCTAGGATGATCAGCAGTAAACTATAATTCATTCTGTGCAAGGACATAGTCATGCAAGTTGGTCAACCTCACAGAATGCAAATGGAGCCAAAAAGAATAATTTCCCTCATTGTTTATCTTTACTGCAAGTAACTCACCAATACTAGACCTATATATGATTTCAGTAGCCACTCCTGAGCATTTTGTTTCTCCTAATGAATCTCAGAGCCATAATAAAATGCACACCAGAAACAAAAATCAACTAGCAAAAGCATCAACAAACTGTATCAATTCAAGTATTGGATAAATAAGAAATGTTACCACTCAGTTTACCCTGAGGAAGATCTTCTTTTCTTTGTAACTCGGTCTTGAGTTTCATAATGTCTTCTTGAGCTAAACGTAGTTCATAGTCACTAAGCGCTAATTTCTCTTCAATTGCTTCTTTCTCTTCCAGCAAACTCTGAGGGTCTATAACTGCATTTTAAAGAATAAAGGATAGATGAAACCATCAATAAGGTTCACATATTGGATTCCAAGTCTAAATTGGAATTGCTAATTAACTATCAAAAACAAGCTACATCTTCGGCATAAGCATTCTATCTTTCACATATATAATAATGGTATATATTCTCTAGCAAGACGGGAAATGCCTTGACCAGCAAGTGCGATACAATAGATTTAAGCTGTGAGAGGAACCACTTACTATTTTAAAATTGGAAAAACATTTCAACACTAAACACAGCCTTAATCTCTTTACCCTCTCTCAACTGCCAAGAGAACAAATTAATTTGTTGCTAACAAATTCAACTTCCACTTAGTAATTACTTGAATTACTAACTTTTAACTACCTAAAAAGTATATTTAAAGCAAAATCATATTATTAATTAAATTAAAAAAAATGATTAAACTACTAAAATACGACATCAAATTCCAATTTAAATGTTTTTACATAGAAATTAACTCATAAATTTAATTTTTATTTTCATTCTTCATATCCAGTTCTGCATTCTGAAAATTATTAAAGCTCCGTTGCCTTGTTAATTTTGCTACTTGCTTTCTGTAAAAAAAAAACTTTCGGTATCAAATTTCCAATTTCCTCTACCTGCTGATCTAAACATGAGTAACATTTATAACGCAGTTTCCTTTTTTGAGGAAGGAAATTTCATGCATAAATCATTTCCGATTCCATACTTGAAAGATGACTTTTTTTTCCTTTTTTTTTTAAGTAGTACCTCGAAGAGAGTTGTAACGAGAGATCTGATCAGCAGGAAAATGAGAAGGATCGGAGAAGATCTCCTTAAGGCGAATAGCTTGAGCGTCACGGCCATCGTCGAGAAGCTCGTGGAGCAATTCAAACGCCGTTAACAAGTAATTTTCTTCTAGTAGAAAATTCACCACGCAATTGCACAGCGACGATTTTTCTACATCCATCATCTAATTCTTTTCCAATCAACCAATCAATCAATCTCCGACGTTTATCAACATCAGGATCTAATTAAACATTTATTTCAAAACAAAATCGATTACGAAATGGTTGCAGAGCTTGTGTTTCGAAACTCTCTGAGCTGGAAGGCAAGGAAGAGAGTTTGGATTTGGGTGCGGCTGAGAAGTATTCAGCTTTGGTGGAACTGATCCTAATATGGGCTGTGTTGATCTGATGAGTGTTTTTACCTTTTAGATTTAGATCTGGGCAAGGTTATAGGTGGGCCGTTGGGTCCGTCAGTTTCAGAACCCGGCGCCGATCGGTGCATGAGAGTTTGGAGTAGCGTTAACCAAAGTCAACGGACCGCTTTGCTTTAACTGCCTTGTTGGACGATTGCCATTTGAGATTGTGAAGGGTTCAAAATATATATATATATATATATATATATTGTGAAAAATTGTTGCAAAAGACTTCTAAGACAAGCGTAATAATGAAAAGTGAACAATGAAAATCATTTTTATTTTAAGAAATTAATTATCATTAACAGTATAAAACATAAATTATTATTATTATTATTATAAAATCAAGTATATAATCTTTTCCTGACAAAAGTTGACAAATCAGTCTTGAAAGCAATAATATTAGGGCTTTTTTGCATTTGATTTTTTTCAACATTAATCCAAAAGCCCTAGTACTAGAGCTTTTGCAATTTTGTTTAGTACAAGTTTCAATTGAAACTTTTGCCCACTTTAATTCAAAAGCCAACTGATTAGTATTGGCTTTTAGTTGAAATGCAATTTTTTTAATCAATGCTAAAAGAAGTTTATTATAGGTCTATTTAAAAGTCGAATGATTTATTTAATTTAAAATAGATCGAATTTAAATATATATTTTTTATTTAAATAAATTTAAATAATTATTTAATTAATTAAAAATTATTTTTTATTTAAATTGAATCGTAAAATATAAATATTATTATAAAAATAATTTTTAAAAATAATTTTAACTTATACGTCCGAGTAGAGCTTGATCAAATTTAAAATTAAAAAAAATTTAAAAATTACAAGTTTTTTCTTGGCCCGCAAGCACCTCTAATTTGTTGTTTCTTGATTGGGCTGATTTTGGTTGAATTCAAATCTCTCTTTTTTTTCCTTAAATTATGAATTATCTTTACACGTTATCTTTACACGTAAATTATATATATATATATATATATGAACAAAAAAAGGCAAAAAAAATCATGTTAACGCCATGTTTTGCAACAAAATATATTTTTGGATTAAAAAGTAAGCCTAATTTCGTCATATAAACCCTAAAATTTATCGTATATTATTTGTGTCCTAAGTAATTCAGGAGTTATTTTTAAAATGTTTAGGTTATTTTCCTCTTATAGTGTCTTTTAGTCTGTAATATATATAAAAGCATAGATATAGAAAATCTTTTGAGACTAAAATACCCATTATTGCTTATTATATTACTAATTTTGTCATATTAAATATATTTTACTATTAATAAGATTTGTTCATATTTATAAATAAAAATTTTAATTATTTTGAAAGATTTGGTTAAGTTAATTTATTGGATAATATGATTCATCACACTTGTAAATAAGAATTCTAATTATCCTATAACTATACTATAATTTTTCATTAACCTCACAAAAGTAAAAATAAAAAGTTATATTAATTTAATTTTAAATGTTAATGTAAATTTAATTATTGATATAACATGTAACTTTATGTTTAATAAATAAAATTTTATAAATAATTAAGTTATTTTATAATATAAATATGTTATATTATATTATAATCAATAACAAGATTTATTTTGTTCTTATTTATCATTTTATGTTATAAATATTAATAGAAATTATCATTGAAGATTTTAATATAATGATAATATTTTAGGAAAAAAAAAGCAATTAATATACTATTTTAGATAAACCCTTTAACAGTTAATTACTAGTAAAACTCTTATGTAGTTAAATCCTTTTAAGCAGCAATTATAAAATAAGAGTTTACAAGTAACCAAATCTCATCTTAATATAAATATTATGATAGCTTTTAATTTTAATCTATTCATTGTATAAGCTATGTAAAAAGTTTGGGAATTTTGATTTTTTGAGAATCGATAATTGAGGGTTTTTTTTTCATTTGATTTGGAACTTAAATTTTTTACTTATCTTTTAAGTATATTTCTTTTTCATTAGTACTTTTTATTTTTAATATATAAATAGATATAGAAAATTTTTATTTAAAATATTCTCATGTAATGCAATATTTGTTTCCATGGTCATTTTATTCTTTAACATTATTTTGTTTACAAAAATAAAATAATTAATACGTATCATGCAAGTCATGTGAATAATAACTATTAAGCTTAAAAATGTTTTTTAATTTTTTTGAATAAAAATGGGAGAAAAAAAGAAAAATTTAAGTTCATGTGTTCATTTTATATATAATTTGACACGTTCATACGTTCATTTTGTATTTCATGTTATTGTCGGAAGCTATGTACTATATGTAAAAGCAAACCTTTAGACAAAAAATGAATCCAAATAAAATAAATATATCAATATTGGACCTTTCACACAGCAAGCTTGAAGGTGACGTGGTAGCATTTTTTGGGTTTGACAATCTTGTTTCTCTAAATATCTCCTACAATAATTTCACTGGCTATCTTCTGGATAACAAGTTGTTTTGATAGTTATCGGCAACAGAGATGGCTACAAACCAAGGGCTATATTCGAAAGGCCAAAAGTCATGTTTCCTCAGCAATGTTATAGCAATGGGTATGCGAAGTGATGGTGATTTTATAGTATTGCTTATTACCTTAGCCATTGCATTAGCAATTTTTGGGGCTTTTGCAGCATTTAGAGCTAGGAAAACGATAAGAGATGATAATACTTATGAGATGGGAAGGGATTCATGGACTTTGCAATTTACCCCATTCTAGAAGCTAAATTTCTCAGTTGATCAAATTTTGAGATGTTTGGTAGAAGCTAATATTATTGGAAAGGGTTGTTCAAGGATTGTTTATTGTGCAGAACTTGAAAACGAGGAAGCCATTGCTGTGAAGAAGCTCTGGCCAATAACAATGATAGCTAGATATGATTATCACAGTGACAAAATTGGGATAGGCGGAGTTCATGATTCATTTTTTGCTGAGGTAAAAACTCTTAGCTTAATCCACTACAAAAACATAATTAGGTTCTTAGGTAGCTGCTAGAACCAAACCACAAGATTGCTTATGTATGATTATATGGAAAATGGAAGTTTGGATAGCTTTCTTCATGAGTGCAGTAATGGCAGATGCTTCGAATAGGATCTTAGGTACTAAATTTTTATAGGGCCAGCTCAAAGTTTGGCTTATCTACACCGTGATTACATCCCTCCCATTGTTCATAAGGATATCAAGGCCAATAACATCCTCATTGGTCCCCAATTTAAGCCCCACATTGCTAATTTTAGAGTTGCCAAGCTTATAGATAATTGAGATTTCGCTAGGTCTTCTAGCATAGTTGCTCGTTCCTAAGGTTACATGTAATCATTCAAAGTAACTAAAGTGTTAACAAACCTTTTTCTGCTATGAATTAAAGTGATATGTGTCATTATATGGCCTGGATACAAATCTTGACCAGCTTATTATTCCTATATATATTCGCACATCATTATTTTATTTTATTTGGGGCCCACATCATTATTGTTATCCTTTATTTTGTGTCTGGAGACTGAGTTATCAAGATGAATTGCTTGCTCGACTTAACTCTAAATAGTCGTTATGAAATGGTCATTTACTTTGAAAGGCCTATTTACTTTGAACTTACCACCAATCTTTTTTTTGGTTAGGTGAGATTGGTCACCTATTAGAGTTCGCATTTTAAGGGTTACGAAACCCTTAAAAATAAACTTCGAGGTCTATGCTCATACTAGAGATCGTATAAAAGGGTCCGAGAGTCAGTTACAATCACAAGTAAGGATTGACCTTTTCGTGATGCTCGGTAATTGGTACCTTATTAATCTATGTACTAAAATAAATTTCGATTTTTTTTCAATTTCAATCTCTGATATTTAATTGTAATTCCTATATATAATATTTTATTAAAAAAATTTATTATTCTGAGAAAATCGGGTATTAATATTTTTGGAAATCAAACTATCTTTCATGCCTTCCCAAAGAACCAAGATAGCATAAAGTTTTTTTATTATTCTCTTTCATACCCCGCTCAAGAGTTGATGGAATATGAAAGGTTTAAAAACAGCAAAATATCTTTTGTATCCCTTTGGAGAGCCAGAAGAATACAAAAAGTTTTATTTTTTTATAATTTAAAAAAATATGATTTTCATATTTCTAAAAGGGTACCTCATTATTAAAATAATCTATGAACCCCTCTTATATTCTGAGAGAAATTCTACATACTATTTTAACATCAGAGACATTGCCTTAATTTTTAAAAATTTTAATTTTATTAATAATATTAATAATAATAAAAATCACCCTAAGACTCGGATTAGATAAAATGTATTAAACTCAACTCTAAGGACCTGAGTGCGGTCGATGTAACCAACATACCCTTTAAAGTACACCTTCGACATAAAAGTATCCTTGTTACCTTAAAGGACTTGATTCTAAAAATAAATTAATGAAATGTTACTAAGGAGTATCTTGGTACCCTAAATTCTAAAACTTTATAAACAAATGAACCTATTCATATTGTACACCTTCGACATAAAAGTATCCCGATGGTTACATAGGACTTGATTCTAATGTAAATTACTAAAATATCTCTGAGGTCTACCTTCGACATCTAGGTATCTTGGTAAGCCTAAGGGGCCGTATGACTCTATAAAAGATGAACCTATCCATATTATGCACCTTTGACATATAAGTATCCCAGTGACTATAAATGATTCGATTATAAGGAAAATTACCAAAATACCTTTAGGGTTTACCTCAGATGTATACATATCCCGGTAACCTGAAGGGTTGGATAACATAATGAGCAAACTAACCTACTCCTACTGTACACCTTTGACATGAAAGTATCCCGATGATCACATAGGACTCAATTCTAATAAAATACTAAAATACCTCTATGGTTTACCTTTGACCTATAAGTATCCTGATAACCCAGAAATGATATGGAATAACATTGATACCCTCTATGTGCAGCTTAAATATCAAGATGGATTTAAAATGCAAAAATTGCTAATACATCCTTGAATTTTTCAAAGTGCATTTCGTACCCTAATGGAGAAATTGAAAGAATACGAAAGGTTTTAATAATTTCTACACCCCTATAGAAGACCATAGGAATGTTAAAAATATTCTTCAACTGTCAAAAGTATCATATTAATCCTAAAGTGCAAAGTTTTTCTAAATAGTCCATGGAAATTTTTAACTCTGCAATTCAGTCCCTATACAAAATAAAATCATAATTAAACACAAAATTCATCACAAAAAATTATGGAAAACATACTAATATCATATAATAAATTTGGCCAAGTACTTACAACCATAGAACAAAAATTTTGCAATTTTGCAAGTAAGCCCCTAAACTTTCTAAAATTACAAAATAACCATAAAATGCTAGAAAATGCATAAAACATATTCATACATATTAGAATAAACATGAAAAATGCTTTCATAAGTATAACAAGCACTTAGCCAAGAATGGATAGCCTCAAAACAAATTTTTTTATTTTTACAATTTAGTCCCTACATAATAGCAAAATATAAATTAACGCAAAAACCACACCAAAAATCACGAAATATCACAAAAACTACACCAAAAATCATGAAAATGATTCGACCAACACTTATGGCCACAAACCAATTTTTCACATTTTGTAAATTAGTCTTTAAATTTTTAAAATTACAAAATGGCCCCAAAATAGTATAAAATTCATAAAACGCATTCAGATATATTAAAATAAGCATAAAACACTTCTAAGGCTATCTACAAGGTTCAGCCAAGCTTAAATGGCCAAAGAAAAAGTTTTGCAATTGCTTGCAAATTAGTCCTTAAGATTTCCATATTTACAAAATAAGTAAAATAAAATCAAAACACCACAAAATCAGCCCCTACATGATTCTGCCAGCTTGTTTTTTTAGCAAAAATAATTTTTTTTCATTACATATTTTCATAAATATTAACATACATGCATGTTATAAAATTTACCAAGCATGAATAAGCATAAAAACATAAGAAAATAATGAATAAATCAATATAAAACAACATGAAAATATTAAGAAAAATCACAAACATATATACATGAAAATAACAAGATAGTATCAACAAAAAAGAGAAACACAAATAATCTTAATGAAAATCAAATTATTTCTAATAAAAATTAAGGCAAACAACAAAATCAAAAACTTCAATGATAGCCATCATGCTTGGCCCTTCAACATGAAATAAAATTCATGATCACAAGTATTCATTTGGGTTATTATAAAGAAGATTCAAACTAAATAAAGAAAATTAAGAAATTTACAAGAAATTACTTTTGAAGAGCTTGAAAAATTATGTTTTTTTTCTTTTTTTTTTTTCCTAAATCCTAAAAGCTTCCAATAAAGAAATCAAACTCCTATTTATAGGGGATGGAGGACATCAAAATGGTGGAGTTTCTACCAACTTTTACAAATTTCTTTATTTATTTGTTAATTTTAGATTTTTTTATTTTTATTAATTTAGATTTGACCTAAATTAATTGCATTTGTCTTTTAGTGGATGATTTCATGCATGACATCATCAAAATCTAGAGAATTTTGAAAGATATTTATATAATATGTAAAATTATATCGTAAAAATAAGCTACAAAGATTAAATTATAAAAAGGAAAAACTATATATTTGAAACAAAATTTCATATGATTAATTTAATCTAATAACAAAAACAATTTTTAATTTACAAAAAAAAAAACATTGAAAATAGAAAATTCGTAAAAATTTTATGAGAAAAACTTTTACTGGGAAAAATTGTTATATGTGAAAAAATGCACAACTCATAAAATAAATTAAGTTTTTCAAAACTGATTTAATATGATTTAAACAATAGTATTTGATGAATTTTGAAAATTATAAACTTAGAAAAATGTTTCTGAGAAAATTTACGAAATAAAAAATTTTGTATTTTAGAAACAAAAAAAATTCTAAAAAATGTAAAACACATAAATAAATTAAATTTTTAAAAAACTTATTCAATATTAATTAAATAATAATATTTGAAGAATTTTAAAAATTATAAGCTCAAAAAAAATCTACCAAAAAATTTATGGAGTAGAAAATTTCGTATCTTGAAATTAGAAAAATTCTGAAAAAAATACAAAACTCATAAAATATAATGAATTTTGAAAAAATGATTTAAAAGATGGTTACGCGAAACATTTAAAGAATTTTGAAGTTCAAAACTCCAAAAAATTCCATAAAAAAATTTGCAATTATTAGAAAGCTCATATTTTAGAATTAGGAAAATTTTACAAAATTACATTGAAACTTATACCAAATGATATTAATATTCAAAATATTAATTTACAGAATGGTAAAGATAAAAATCTGAGATCCGAAATAAGTCTTTACCTCAAAATTCCTAAGCAAAATACTCGCTACACAGTGATAAATTCAAAAATAAGTAGCAAAATTGTCAACTTGATATCTCATGGTAAAAAAATGCCAATATGAATTTTTCCTTGAATATTTATGATTTTTTTCAATGCATATCGGTATAAATACAACACTGGTATTGGTAAAAATCTACGATAGTCAACTTCCCAAATTTCATAAAAAATTCTCGAAAATTGAGAAATTTGACCTTGATAACATTTGCAAAAACAAATTTCAAAATTTCACAAGCATAGAGTTAAAACCTAATTTTTTACCTTGATATTTTTATCGGTGACTTGTTATGTATGACCCTTAAAATGATATTAATTTTGTCATGTGCATTTGCTATCATTTAAGGACAATTAAATAGGTCTTGAAAATGTACTTTCCCTTGAAGGAAGTTTACTTCTGCTAGGACTAATACCTAATTTTGTTTCTTACATATTTTTAGACTGACAGGGAAGAGGGCTCGGACAAATAGGTTTCTACAGCTACCCTTCTTTGGCCATTGCTAAGAATCAGGAGTAGGGCAAAAACCAAATAGATACAATTTTGTTCGAGCCTTATGAATTTTTTCTAAAAAAACTTTTTTTCTTCTTTTTACACACACACACACACAATATATATATATCAACTGAAAAAGAAACCTATGAAAACTTCTCTGATCCTTCTGCTTAAACTGGACGAAGTTGGACATCATGCTTTATTGGTTTGTAGCCAAGTGAAGCTAATCAATGGCAAATGAACCTATTCCTCCTGTACACCTTTGGCATAAAAGCATCCCGATGATCACAATGGATTCGATTCTAACATAAACTTCATCGATCCTTTTGCTTAATCGACAAAATTACCCTAAAAAGTTTGGAAAACCTTATGGATGCTTCGAATGTCACTATCAAAGCTTTGAAAACATTTTCTGAAAGAAAACTTATGAATGCTTCGAATATCATCATCGGAGCATTTTTTGAATGCTTTAAATATCACCATCAAAGCTTTGTCTAAATGCTTCGAATATAACCATTAAAGCTTTGCAAACATTTTTCTAAATGAAAACTTTTAAATGCTTCAAATTTCACAATTGAAGCTTTTTATGAACCTATTCCTCCTATACACTTTTGGTAAAGAAGCATCCCGGTGATCACAAAGGATTTGGTTCTAATAGGAATAAACCTGGTCCTTCTATATACCTTTGGCATAGATGCATCCTAGTGATCACAAAGGATTTGGCTTAAACTTTTATGGACATTTTGAATATCACCAAAAGCTTTGTCTTTGAAATCACCATCAAAAACTTTGAAAGCATTTTCTAAATGAAAACTTTTGAATGCTTTGTATATCACCATTGAAGCTTTTTATGAACCTATTCCTCTTGTACACCTTTGGCATAGAAGCATCTCAGTGATAAAAAAGGACTTAGTTCCAACACAAATAAACCCATTCTTCTTATACACCTTTGGTATAGAAGCATCCTAGTGATCATAAAGGATTCGGTTCAAACTTTTGTGGATGCTTTGAATGTCACTATCGAAGAGTTTAAAAGCATTTTTTGAATGAAAACTTCTGAATGCTTGGAATATTACCATTAAAACTTTATCTTAATGCTTCAAATATCATCATCAAAGCTTTTTCAAAGGCTTTTTCACCTACCTTACCATAGGATTGCATGAGAAGTAATAGATTTCTTCAGAGAATCATTCAATCTTTCCTAGAAAGTCATCAAATATTAAATTAGTGTTTATTAATTCAATGATATAATCTACGTAATTGGATAAATATATGCTCAAGGCATATTCACAAAATTCTACTAAAATGATGAAAAATATCATAATTCATCAAAATTTTAAGATTTATGGAATAAGATTAGCTTCTCATTCTGACCTAATGAAAAAGCTTGACCAAAATCTATGAAAATTCTAAAACAATTTCAACCATAGATTTTCCAATTTTAAGAATAATGGATATACTACCTTCATCATGATGTTAAAACTTTTTCTTTTGATTGATGATCACCATTCAGGACTTCTTTGAATGAGATGAAAAGAATGAATTTAAAGGCAAAATGGGGTGGCATTGTTAAAATTTATCAAGATCAAGGTTTATCAAGGACAAATTTAGGTGAATATTCATTTCATAGGAGTTTCTTGAAAGGCAAACAATCAATTTAGAACATCCTTTTAATATTAAAAAAAATAGCCCAACAGGTGTTAAGCTAATGCTAGTAAACACCAAGTCCTGAAGAATTGATTTGAAAGGCCTTTGATAAGTGTCAATTCTCAAGGGTGGACATAAAAGTTCTAAAAGTTTATTTTGAAAAGAGTCAATGTTTGGCATTTGACTCACACTTTTGTTAATGTCAGGAAATTTTCATGGGTTTAGGATTTGTCGCAACCTGGCCTGGATGCGAATCATGACCAAGCTCGACTTAAACGGCCCTTTATATATAAGTGGTGATGTATCATTATTTTAAAACTATTTATTCTTCTCTTTTTTTTGGGCCATATCGATATTAATATTCTTTTATTTTTGGGACTTGGCAGTTAAGATGAATTGTTTGCCCATCTTAACCTTAAATAGTCATCACGAAATGATCATTTGTTTGGAGTCACCACCAATCTGTTTTGGCCAGGTGAGATTGGTCACCTGTCAGAATTAATGCTTTGAAAGTCACGGAACCCTCAAGATAAATTTCATGGTCTACAGAGTACCAGAGATTATATTTAAAGGTTCGAGAGTTGGTTACAGCCACAAGTAAAGATTGACCCTCTCGTGGTGCCCAAAATTGGTACCTTATTGATCATGGTTAATTTGAACTTTAATTTTTATCTGGCTTTAATATAATGTATTTAATTACAATTTTTGTATTGTTAAAATAAGATTTTATTATTCCATGAGAGAAAATTAGGGTTTTACAAAAATCAAAGCGTCTTACGCACCCCCACCAGAAAATCAATAGGACACGAAAGTTTTTATTATTCCCTTTTATACCCCAATGGAAAACCATAGGGACAAAGAGGTTGTAAAAAACTAAAATGTCTTTCACATCCTACTGGAGTACCTGGCAGAATGTGAAAGGTTTTTATTTGTATAAAATTCTCGATTCCCATTTTGAAAAGGGTATCTCATCATTAGAATGATCGGTAAAACCTTTATCGCATATGGGTACAAGGAATTTCACGCATCACTCTAACTCTGAGACATGGCCTTTATTTTACAAAGACATACGAATTTTATGTGAAATAAAAGCAAAAAATCTATGACTTGGTCTAGACACTAAAGTACTAAATTGAATCTAAGGACTAAAAAGATAGAAGAAAAACGAACCTATCCTTAAAGTATACCTTCAGCATAGAAACACCCCATGGTTACTTAAGACTAGGTTTTAAGAATAATTAAAATATCCTTAAGGCTTACCATCGACACTAAGGCACCTGGTAACTACTTAGGATTTCGTTTTAAGGGAAATTAAAATATTCCTAAGACTTACCATTGACACTAAGGCACCCAGTAACTACCTAGGATAGGGTTCCAAGGAAAATTAAAATATTCCTAAGGCTTACCATTGACACTAAGGCACCTAATAACTACAAAGGATTGGGTTCTAAGGAAAATTAAAATATTCCTAAGGCTTATCCAAGGAAAATTAAAATATTCCTAAGGCTTACCATTGACACTAAGGCACCTAATAACTACATAGGATTGGGTTCTAAGGAAAATTAAAATATTCCTAAGGCTTACCGTCAACACTAAGGCATCTGGTAACTACTTAGGATTGGGATCTAAGGAAAATTAAAATATTCCTTAGGCTTACCATCGACACTACTCAGTAAGAAAAATTACAAAAATGTCTCTTGAGTATACCTTCGACATCAAAGTATCTCGGCACCCCTAATGGACTAAAAAATTACCTTAAAAGGCTAAAGGAACCTTAAACATTCATAAAAGCATCCCGGTGATAAAAATTAAAAAATGCCCCTAGGGTATACCTTTGACATGAAAGTATCTTGGCACCCCTAATGGACTAAAAAATGACCTTAAAGGGCTAAATAACCCTAACCATTCACCTTTGGCATACAAGCATCCTGTTGAAAAAAATTACAAAAATGCCTCTAAGGTATATCTTCGCCATGAAAGTATCCCAGTACCTCTAATAGACTCAAAAATAACCTTAAAAGGCTAAGGGAACCTTAAACATTCACTGTTGGCATAAAAGCATCCCGATAAGGAAAATTATGAAAATGCCCCAAAGGTATACCTTCGACATGAAAGTATCCTGGTACCCTTAATGGACTCAAAAATGACCTTAAAAGGCTAAATGAACCCTAAACATTCACCGTTGGCATAAAATCATCCTAGTGAAAAAAATTACAAAAATGCCCCTAGGGTATACCTTCGACATGAGAGTATCCTAGTACCCCTAATGGACTTGAAAGGACAAGTAATGGACTCGACCGGACAAGTAATAATGATTCTTACTCTAAATGGATAATTTACATTACAAAATGACCTAAAATATGAAAATTACTAATAGGTCCCTAAATTTCTCAAAATTGAATATTAGTCCTTAATTGATATGAAATGTTAAAAAAGATATATTTATTTTTTGACCCAAAAACACCCTAAATGAGAAGTTTAAATTTTAAAATAACCTAACATGCAAAAATACCATTAAGTCCTTAAATTTTCAAAAATTGCATTTCGTACCGTAATGGAGAACCAAAAGAATATGAAAGGTTTTTATGTTTTTAGCACCTCACCGGAGGACTAATGGGATGCTAAAAATATTTAAAATAATCTAAGCGTATATTTTCATGCTAAAGATAATCATTTTAGTCCTAAAAATGCCAAATTTCCCTGAGGGTCCATAAACTTTCTCGATTTTATAATTAGGTACCTAAGGAAAAAAAAAACCTAGATCATAAAAAATACAATTAATTAATCAGGTAAAAATCAGCATGCAAATCATGAAGAACATCCATAAGAAGGTTCGGTCAAACACCTTTGACCAAAAAAGAAAAATTTTCATTATTTGCAAACTAGCCCCCCTAAACTTTGAGAAATTACAAAATACCCCTTAAAGTGTGAAAAATACCTAGAACATGATAAGAAATACCTAAAATCAGTTTCCAAGTTATCCATGAAGCTTTTGGTCAAATCCTTTGACCATACAACAAAATTTTCTAGTATTTGCAAACTGGCCCTAAACTTTCCTAAAATTGTAAATTGGCCCTTACATGATTAAAATGTAAAATTGAACTTCAAATGAATCAAAATAATCACAAAAGTCACATAAAAGATCACAAGCAAAATTTGGTCACTTCTTTCTGCCCCTA
>JBBYHK010000021.1:134620-198110 GCA_038382065.1 Adansonia grandidieri | reverse complement strand
ATAAATATTATAGATTTTTAATTTTTGATATGATAGTAATGATATATGCTGATAGTTTAGAGTTATTGTGAGTTTTTTGTATGTTGTGTGAGTATATTAAATTTAATATAGATATAAATATACTAATATTTGAAAATTTAATATAAAAGTCTAAATATATATACATGGGGGAGAGTCAGGCAACAGATCAAAAAGAGATAGATAAGTAATTTAGATCTCTTTATTAATAATTTCAATAAATATCATTTTCTTCTTTGAAATTATTTTTTTGCTTTCACTTTTATTTAATAACTATTTATTAATTTTACCTTTTTATAATTTTTCCTAATCGGGGATGGCAAGTTCCTAATGCTATGATTGCTATCCCTCGTTAGGAACTCGTCATTTGCTTCTCGTCACCCCAACCAACGAGTTTTCAATGCAAAATAAAAAAATATATATTTTTTAAATTAAATTAAAAATGATGCATAATCAAAAAGAAAAAAAATTATCAATATTCGTATAAAAAAGTAGCAAGATTAAATTATCTCAAGTGACTGAATATTACCAAACAAAACTGGGACCATGTTTTTGTCTCAACTTGTTGCTTGCTAGTTTTATTCAACACAAAATTTTGCAATAGAAAATATGTACTGTAGAAAGAGGACAGGCCGGCACGTGCTAACCCCGTGAGAGACATGGTCGTTGCCTTGCTTATATTAGACAACCAAGATTTTTTGTTAGGTCGTTGTTCTTGATTAGTAGGGGAGGTTGCTTAATTGGTGAACTTGATGTTTAACAACAATTAACTATAAATATATATGGGTTGATCCGTGTTTTTGTATTCTATAATATGATTGGATCATCGTATCTTTGTCTTGGTTTCTTCGAAGATTTCGTATGCCACCAATGTTCTTAACACGTACGGTTCAATGTACTAAGTGAGCATTTTCGGATTAAGAAATCATATTTATATTTAAACTTAATTAGTAGTAGCATTTTTTGATGAATAAACAAGCATCCTATACCTAATTATGCTAAATCTTGAAAATTGATATTCTGAGCACCTAGAGCATAAACCGTATTAGTAACTAAATGACCACAACAAATCCTACAGTAACGAATTTTAGTTATTTTCTTATAAAATAGGCCAATTATTAAATGAGTTTAATTACTTAAAATATGTTAATCCCCTTAAAAATAAAAATTTTCGAAAGAATTTTTGTTTAAATCACAATTTGATAAATTTAAAAATCGATTAGAAGTATTTACAAGTATGATTGAACTTGCAAGCTTGATAGCCATATAACCGGAATAAATCTTTTTTAACCACCAGTAAAATAGGACCTTCGAAGTTTGAGTTAATATTTTAGCAGTGTATCATGAGAGTTCGGTTTTACTTGAATTTGATAGTTTTGGATACAATATGAAAGAACAGCACCTTTAGTACCTACAAATATAGTATAATAAATATGATATAATATGTTTAAACACGATTGAATGACATAATTAACTAACATATTTTGTTCCTATCTCAGATTTTAAGAGATTTAATATTTCATGTTGTTTTTGGTATTAAAAAAAGTAAATACAATACACATACAAGCAATTCTCTGATTAGTAATTACCGTTTGTAACGTGATCTCTTAGAAGAAAAAATGATGGACGAAGTTTTTGTCGAAAAACGCAGGCCAACATCAGTGAAGAAAGCCAATTTTTTTGTTTCAAGATTTTGTAGGCCGATTCCGACATGGGAGATACGTTACGAATTTTAGTGGCTTTCGGGGTAAAGTCTAAAAGGTTGTTGCTATGGCCCAAACTAATATTTTGGTAATCGAAAAGAAAAGGCAGATATTTAATTTTCTTGATAAACTGAATTTTTTTTTTTTTTTTGTAAACCATGATGGAAGATACATGCAGGGCAAATAGTTTAGCTGGTTATGTGTAAAGAGATTCTTCATTTTTTAAAAACGCCTGCTGTTAGATAATGGTTTAATATTTTAAACTCGGCTATTAATATTAGATTTGTTCAAGACTTAACTTGAGTTTAGTTCAAAACTTTTAAAATTTTTTTCAAGCCCATATTGATCTAAGTTCGAACTGACACCAAAGCTCATTTACCAACTCATTAAAATTATAATCTATTTATTTGAGTAATTTTCATATGTAACAAAAATTCATAGACTGTGTAGTTGCTATAATGTAATATAGACGTGCATTTTGTTTCATATTTAATTTACAATTAAAACTAAAAATGTACATAAATCTTATTTGAACTAATATTACCACTAACATTTTCAGTTTTTAAATATTATCATAAATTTAGAATAAATTTCCTACAATCACAATCTTATTAACATATTCAATAAAATCATCATGGAAAAAGATAAGGCAAATTCTAAAAAAGGAAATAAACTATTAATTATTAAAAAATGTGAAAACAAAAAAAAAATGATTTTTTTTAAAAAATAATTATTATTAAAATTATTAATATGGAGCTTGTAGTTGCTTCTTTGTCCCTCATGCTATATCTTTATATTTCTATTTGGCTGCAACCCAAATACACGGTGGGGTTTGGTTCTCCTTAGTGGGAACCAACTCTCCCCTTTATACATACATATGCATATATATATATATATATATAAAATAAAAGATTAAAAACAATAAAAAGATTAAAAATATAAATTATATATAATAAAATTTAAAAAATATGATCTATTATATATAAATTATATATTAAAAATATTATTTAAAAAATAAAAAAATATTTTATATTAAAAATACCATATGAAAATATTGGTTAAATTTTTTATTTTTTATTAATTTTTAAATAGTATTTTGAGTATATATAATTTATATATTATATATAATATACATTATATATTATATATTGTATATTATATACTATATATTATAGAATATATAATATTTATTATATACTATATATTATATAATATTTAATATTTATTATATATAATAGAAGGGAACCGACCCCTTCTCCCACACTATGTAATACATATTATATATATAATATATAATGTATATTATATATAATATATAATAATATAAAATGTATATTATATAATAATAATATTATATTATATATTATTATATAATAATGTATATTATATAATAGTATATAATATATATTATATATAATATATAATATATACATTATATATTATATATTATGTATATTAAAAATACTATTTAAAAATAAAAAGTTAAAAATATTTTCTATTAAATTCTAAATTATTTTTAAAAAATAAAATAATATATATTATATATAATATATATAATAAAATAATATATAATATATATAACATATAAGCCGTATCAAATAAGAAAATACTAATTGTGCACATTACCAACAGTTATGAGATGACAATTGCATGTAATATGCAAATGACCATAGATGAATTTATAGATGATAATTATTGATTATACCCTAAACCATATGACCCTAAACCGTATCAAATAAGTAAATAGTATTGCGCATGTTACCAACACTGATAAGATGACAATTGCATGTAATATATATATGATCATAATTAAATGTACAGATTACCATAACTGAATATATAAGTGAGCATAACTAAATATACAAATACTCATAACTAAATGTACAGATGACCAAGAGTGATATATTTAATTCCAATATATATATATAATATTTAATTCTAATATACATAGAATAATAGTGCAGCTAACCATACTGAATGCATAGATGTCACAAACTGTACATTCACTTACAATCATGTGTACATTTAATTATGGTGAGCTCTACATTGAGTTAGAGTGATTTGTATATTTACTGATTGTCGTACATGTAAGGTTATCTATATAATAAATTTAGAAATTCTCTTGTTAACTTTAAAATGACTTATATCCACCATTCACTTATAATTATATGTGAGGGTTTACTTTACATTCAGTGCAGATGCTTATATGATATCATATGCTCTTATGTTGCCTTTATTGCATAACTGATTTGCACTTTTTTCACATAGATTGCTTACATATATTGGCAACAACTATGGTGCCGACATATAAACGGCCTGATAATTATCAAACGGTATACATGGATCCAACAGCATGAAATTTCTAGCCTGAAATTTCATGATTCAACTTATCCTCAAAGATCTATAGTAGAGCATATGAGTGTTGAGGAATACATTTATTTATATGTTTATAGATTTGTTTCTATGCACGGATTGATGTTGTATATACCACCTGTCTGAAATGGTTGGTATTAAAGGAAACTATGTTCTGTAACACTTACTTAGATACTATGAATGAAATTCAGTTATGTTGAAATGTGCATTAAGTTATGATCATATGTATATCTGACGTGATCTATGGAATCATTGATAAGCTATGTGCACAATTGCTATTAGTCATTTTGAAATGGTTTATAGTCATATGGTTTGTACATTTGTTATTATTCTTATGGTCATCTGTACATTTAGTTGTAGTCTTCTGTACATTTAATTATAGTCGTTTGTACATTCTGTTATGGTGATCTGTATATTCAATTTTGGTTAGCTATAATTTACTTATGGGTATATACATATGAGTTTTATTGTTGCCTACTCGCATGTAATGTGTAAGTACATACTGTTATGCTTAGGAAAATTTAGTTATGGTACAGTGTAAATTAACTTATTATCATATGTACATCTTATGTGATGGTCATATCATTGGTCTAACTAATGTACATAATTGCTATTTGATGTTTTCATCACTTTAAGGGTCATATGCTCTAAGGTACAATCAGTTATAGTTATATGTATATTTATTTATGGTTATCTGTATATTTAGTTATAGTCATCTATATGTTTAGTTATATTCATCTGTATATTCAATTATGATGATCCATACATTTATTTGCTGTTGCCTGTATATTTACTTATAGGTATATACATTTAAGTTTTAACATTTCTTACACGTATCTTCCACATAAGTACATTCTGTCATGCTCATTGAGAAATTCAATTATAGTCCAATGTACATTAACATATTATCATATTTACATCTTATGTGATTATCATATCATTGGTCCAACTAATGTGCACAATTGCTATTTGACATTTTCATACAGTTAAGGGTCATATGGTTTAGGGCATATTAGGGTTTTGTTATCAGTACATTCATTTTTGGTCATCTATATATTTACTTATAATCATCTATATATTTGTTATATTTATTTGTACATTCAATTATAGTGATCCTTACATTCATGTATGGTCACCTCTACATTTACATATGAGTATATATATTTTTGTTTTAACATTTCCCACACGCTTCTTTCACGTCAGTACATTTCTTTATGCTTATAGAAAAATTTAGTTATGGTCTGATGTACATTAACTTATTATCATATGTACATCTGAGCTCATTATGATATCATGAGTCCAACTAATTCCATAATTGCTATTTGACATGTTGACACAATTAAGGGTCATATCCATAAGGTACATTCGGGTTTTTTTATTTATACATTCAATTCTGCTCATCTGTACATTTATTTTTAGTCATCTATATATTTAGTTATACTCATCTATACATTTAGTTATGGTTATGCCTACATTCATTTCTGATCACCTTTACATTTAGTTAGGCGTATATATAGTTAAGATGTAATGTTTCCTACATGCATGTAATGCGTAAGTGCATTATATTAAATGTGAATTATGGTCAAATGTACATTAACTTATTATCATATGTACATCTTACGTGATTATCGTATCTAATGTCTAACTAATGCAGTCAATATCTGGCATTTTCATAAAGTTAATGGCCATACGGTTTAGTGTACATTCGATTTAGGGTACTTACACATTCATTTATGGATAATTGTACATTTAGTTATAGTCACTTGTACATTTAGTTATAGCAACGTGGCCCGAATACAAATCCTGATCAGCTAGACTTAAATGGTGGGTGTACCCCTTGTTCCTATGTTTATATACATATTATTATTTTATAATTTTGAGGGCTATATCATTATTATTTTTTCTTTTTTTTGGTATATAGGGACAAGTCGTCAAGATAAATCGCTCACTAGACTTAACCTTAATAGTCATTATAACGCGACCATTTATTTTGGAGTCTCCACCAATCTATTTGGGCTAGGTGTGATTGATCACGCACTAAGAGTTCATATTTTGGAGTTATGAAACCCCAAAAATAAACTTTAAGATCTGTAATAATACCAAAGATCACATAGATGGGTTCAGAAGTTGGTTACAATCATGAGTAGAGTTGAACCTTTCATGATGCTTGAAAATCAATACCTTATTAATTATGTATTAATATAAATTTTAGTCTTTATTTAATTTCAAAATTTAGTATTTAAATATAATTTCCATGTATTAAAATAATATTACAAATTTATTATTTTGCATGAGAAATTCAGGTTTTTAATATTTTTGAAAATCAAAATCTTTTTTGTACCTTACCAAAGGACCGTAAGAACATAAAAGTTTTTATCATTCTCTTTCGTACCCCAAAGGAGAGCTAGAGGAGTACAAAATATTTTAAAAAAACCAAAATATCTTTTATGTCCCACTAGAAAGCCAAAGGAATACAAAATGTTTCATTTTATGAAAATAAAAAATCCTAATTTTATTTTTGAAAAAGATATCTCATTATTAAAATAATCTATAAAACCCCTCTCTTATTTTGGGAGAAATTTCAAGTATATTTTAACTTGGAGATATTGTCTTAATTTTCTAAACAAATATTGATTTTATTAAAAATATTAATAGAGTATCCTAAGACCCAAAATGGTCTAAAATGATTAACCTATCCCTAATGTGTACCTTTAACATAAAGTATCCTAGTAATCACATAGGATTTGGTTTTAATACAAAATAACCAAAATGCTCTCGGGGTATACCGTTGATATGAAAGTATTCTAGCAACCTTAAATGACTGGAAAATGATCATAGAAAAGTAAACCTATCCTAAATGCACATATTTGGCATAAAAGCATCCGGGTGACTACATCAGACTTAGTTCTAAGATAAATTACTAAAACCTCCTAAGGTATACTTTGATATGAACGTATCCCGTTAACCTTAAAGGATTAAAATAATATGAAATGATAATTTTACCCTAAATGGATAATTTAGATGACAAATATGACCTAAAGTGCAAAAATTACTAATAAGTCCCTAACTTTCTCAAAATTGGATATTAGCCCCAAAATGGCTAAAAATGCTAGAAATGTTTTTGTAATGTCCAAAATACTCTAAATGGGTAATTTAGATACTAGCATAACCTAAAATGCAAAAATTACAATTAAGCAACTAAACTTTTTCAAAATTTCATTTTCTGCGCTCCCGGAGAACCAGAATAATATGAAAGTTTTTTTAATATTCTACACCTTTCGAAGGACCGGAGGAATGCTAAAAATAATCAAAGCACTCTAAATGGATGATTTTATGTTAGGGATGGCCATTTTGATCTGAAAAGCTATATTTTCCTAATGGTCCCTAAACTTTACAAGTTGGCAAATTAGTCCCTACCTAATTGAAACAAAAACTTAAACATCAAATATATCAAAATCAGCAGAAAAATTACATTCGAAGATTACAAGGGAGGTTTGGCCACTTTTTTTTGGCCTTAGAACAAAATTTTCAATATTTACATAAAAGTCCTTAAACTTTCTAAAATTAAAAAAATACCCTAAAAACCCAAAAAAATGTATTTTTGCTTGATAAAATGCATAAAATACATTCTTAAATGTATATGAGAGTTTTGGTCAAGCATGGGATGGCTAAAAATAATTTCTTATTTTTACAAATTAGTCCCTAAACTTTCTATATTTATTGAATAGCCATAGAAATAAAAAAAATCATTATATACATATGGATTATGTTTGGCCAAGACCAAATAACCCACCAAACAAAATTTTTCCAAGCTTTATCAAACACCAATCAACATCATCATATAATAAATCATAAAAATAAGTATATAAACATATTGTCTCAACATATCAACAAGAAAATACTAAGGAAAATAACATACATATGATCATATATGTATGATAAATATAACATCATAACACAAAAATCAAGATCATATCAACAAAAAACATGATTCATGAAGAAAAACAACTTATCATCAAGAAAAATTAAACAAGACAATTAGATCAAAGAAAATGGTTCATGGCCATCATGCTTAGTCTTTCAACATGGATCAAAATCCATGAACTTAACAATTAAATATAAGAATGTATTTAATTAAAGTGTACTTATAGCCATTTCCAATATTTTGTCATGATTATCTAGATAATATCATTTAATTGGATAATTAGAAACCAATTAAATTGTTTAAGGGACAAAATTGAAGTTGGACTAAACTAGTTTCCATGAAACTAGCTTGGAAAAATAAATGAAAATAAAAATACAATTGAAAATTAAAAGAAATAATCATAAAAAAAATTTGAAACTGAATAAAATAAATAAATATGAGAAAAGTCTAAATTAGAAATCCAAACTCTAAAACTTTTGGGAGACAAAATCCTTATGGAGGAAAATTAACATTTTAAAGAAAAATCAAAATTCATAAAAAAATTAAATTTTCAAAAATTGATTTAGCATGAATTTAATAAAAATATATTAAGAATTTTAAAATTTATAAACTCAGAAAAATCCAACTGAAAAAATTATAGAATAAAAAACTCTGTATCTTGGAAACGAGAAAAATCAATAAAATGGATTGAGATTTTTCAAAACTGATTTTATTGTAATTTAATGGGAATATTTATATAATTTTGAAGTTAAAAACCTAAGCAAATTCTACCAAAAATTTTACATATAAAGAAAAGCTTGTATTTTGAAACCAAGAAAAATTAAAACATACATTAAAACTTATATAAAATGAGTTAAATACAACATATTATCCTAAATATTAATTTATAAAATGGTAAAGATGAAAATCTAAAGTTTGAAATAAGACTTTACTGCAAAAATTCAGGAGCAAAATATTCGCAATACTATGAAAAATTCAAAAATAATTGGCAAAATTGACAACTTAACACCTTATGGTATAAAATGCTAATATATAATTTTTCTTGAATATTTTTTATTTTTTAAAATGCATATCGGCATAAATACTACACAGATGTCGATAAAAAAAATATGACGATCAATATTCCATTTTTTACGAAGGATCTAAAAAAGTTCCTAAGAATGGAAAATTGATCATGATGTCATCTGCAATAATGAATTTTCAAAATTTGACAAGAAAATATTTAAAAACTAATTTTTTTTTAATATTCATCTTTTTTATCTGAGATTATCCTTAAAATTACACTTTTTCTAGCACGTGCATAGACGACCATTTAAATATGACTAAATTAGTCTTGAAAACAACCAATTTGCCAGGAGAAGGTGACTTTTACTATGTTGACCACTAGATTCTCTTTCTCGAATATTTACAATTGTTCGAAAAAGGGCCGAACAAAATTAGGTGTCTACATTAGTTATACTCATCTGTACATTTAGTTATTGTAAGTCGTACATTCATTTATGGTTAACTGTACATTTACTTAGGGTATGTACAATTAAGTTGTACATCGTTCCTATATGCATTTAACGTGTAAGTGCATTCTGTTATGCTTATACCACCAAATGTGAGTTATGATCAAATGTACATTAACTTATTATCATATGTACATCAGACGTAATTGGCATATCTGTATCCAACTAGTGTGGTTAATTGCTATCTGACATTTTTATACAATTATTTACCATTGGTTTGCCATACATTTGGTTTTCATTAGCTATACATTCTAACATTTGAGCATTTTAGTATCTATACATCCATTTATGGTCCTTTGCTCATTCTTACAAGGGAATCGACCCCTTCACACATATATAATATATAATATATAATTATCATATATAAATTATATATATAAAAAATACTATTTAAAAATAATAAAAATAAAAAATATTTTATATTAAATCTCAAACTACTATTTAAAAATAATAAAAATATAACTAGTATTTTTAAATATTATTTGTAATATATAAAATTTATATATAATGTATAATATTTTTAATTCTTATTATATATAATATATATAATATGTAATATGTTAGGGGCTAGTTCCTTACCAAGGAAGCCAACCCTCGCATATTATATATAATATATATTATTTTTAATTTTTTTAAAAATAATTTGACATTTACTATAAAATATTTTTAATTTTTATTATTTTTTAAATAATATTTTTAATATATAATTTATACATAATATATCATATTTTTTAATTTTTCTTCTATGTAATATACATTGTATATAATTTATATATAATATATTGTCAGGTCAGTCCCCTTATCAAGGGAACCAACCCCACATATTATATATAATATATATTATTTTTAATTTTTTAAAAATAATTTAATATTTAATAAAAAATATTTTTTAATTTTTATTATTTTTAACTTGTAATTTAAGATTTAATATAAAATATATTTTTATTTTTATTGTTTCAAGATTTAATATAAAATATTTTTAATCTTTTATTATTTATAAATACTATTTTTAATATATATTAAAAATATGATTATTTATATATAAATAATATTACTTATAAATACTATTATTCATATATACAAATATTATTATTATTTATAAATATTATTTTTAATATATATTTATTAAATATTTTTTTAGTATTTTCAATCTTTGATTTTATATATATATATATAAAGAGGGAGGGTCAAGTCCACTAAGGGGAATTGACCCTCACTGTGCTCTGCTTGCAGCCAAATAGAAAAAGGCATAGGATAAGAAGGGCTAAAGAGGTGCTTACAAACTTTTTATTAATAATTCTAATAATTATTATTTTTTAAAAATTATTTTTTTTTATTTTATTTTTGTAATAATTATTAATTTATTTTTATTTTTTAAATTTTTTTCAAAAGATAATCTAATTAAAAAAAATTCCATTAATTTAAACATTCAAAAGAAATTGAAAATTTAGTGTATTAAATATTTCTTCAATTTTCAACATCTTCTTTACCGATAGACAAATCCAAATTCATAAATGAAATCAAAACCTAATTATATATAATCGAAAACTTAAAGTGGCGGTATATATATATATATATTATGATTTAAAACACAAAAAAGGAATTTTAACATGAAGTTTAGGTGAAAATTTTACTAGTATTATGAAAAGCAAACATGAATTTTTGTGGACCGATTTGGTATTAAACTCAAACTCTGACTTGACCTGCATTTTTCTAATATTCAATTTCAACTTGAAAATACATATAAATTGCATCCTATCTAACTCAAAATTTAAATTTAAATTTTTAGTTTAATTTTTTTGGAAATTTTATTTTTAACATATATTATATTATTAAGTTAATCAATTTAATTAAAATAATTAATTATTAATATAATAAACATATATTTAATAATGTAAAAAATAAAAATATATTACTTTTATCGTCAGGCATGTCAAAGGACTACAAAACCAACTGCCCAACCCCATTATCTTTCTAACTTGACCCGCCTGACTTTATCTTTGATTTAAAAAAAACTGTCCCTTTTGGATCGAAGAGGATCAAAACTCATATGGAATGAGGCTATTTTGTCATCTCTAAATGCAATGAATTTGTTATCAAATGAGAGGCTATGTCGATGCCGATGGTGGCCGCTGAAAACCTCAGCAAAAACCAATTAATAATAATAAATAATACTAATAAAATAATTTTTACTAACGATCAATTTGAATTTCATCACACCTGCGGTGTGATTTAGGGAATATTCTCTTTAACTAGTGAGATTTTCCTATTTGGGACACAAGTGGTGCAGCACAGTGGAGTTCCACTGTGCCCCTCATTTCCCATGGGAGCTCTGAGTTGTAGTGGGAAAAAAGACTTCTAATAAGAGGATCCGTTTACTCTTTCAACCTTTTTAGGTTTTCAATATTAGAAAATAAAAATAAAATTTTTATTTTTATATAATAATATAATAAATATATAAATTTTATTATTAAACAGTTAATAGAAATTAAAAAAAATAGCTACATGATAATAAAAAATAAATACAAAGATATTATTTGATATATTTTTATTAATTTTTAATTGTTCATTGATAAAATTATTATTTGACATAAATGTAAATTTAATAAATTTTGATTGTTTATATATCAAATAAACTAAAATTTTTATTATATATGTACATTTTTTAGTCTAATATTCTTAATGGTTAAATTATATTCTCACCTTATCTCCACTATTATATTTGAATTCAAACACATATCCACCATTAATTTTAATCTCATCGCTATAGCACCTAATATCACTGTTACAATAACTAAATTCATCGCTACTACTATTTTTAATCTCACCGCCTATCCAAATGGAGCCTAAGTTATGAACAATAATGGCTACACTAAAGTGAAAGAAAGGAGGATAATGGTTTGAGTGCAACAAGTTATGAACAATAATGGCTACACTAAAGTGAAAGAAAGGAGGATAATGGTTTGAGTGCAACAAATGATGAAAATGAAGTTATGTTGTTATGAGTTTAATGCAAAGTAGTCAGTTTTTACCTAAACATGTTTAAGTTCAAGAAAAACTATGCATATTTTTTTTTTTACTAAAAACCCACTTTTATTTAAAAAAAAACCCACATTTTTACTTAAAATAAAACAAGTCACCTCTTATAAATATATTATTTTCATAAAATAAAATTAATTAAAATTATTTTCACTCACATTATGAGTGAATTAAATTCTAATTTGAACAAAAAAGATGTTCATCTTTAAAGGGTGGAAGAAATAAATTAAATTTTGTAGCATTCTTAACAATTATTTAAAAGTTTTGTGAAACAAATTTATTTCAAAGTTAAAAAGAGTATACATCTAGTATAGTACATTTTCATTATAGATGTCCGTTAGTTAGTTACTAATATGTAGCTTTTTTTGGGGGGGGGGGCTGTGTTGGGGAGCAAAGAGAGAAGAGAAGAAAATAAGGGAAAGAGAGTAGAAAGAACAAAGAAAAGAAAAAAGAAGAAAGAGAAGTAAATTAAAGAGAGAGAAGAAGATAGGAAGGAGTAGATAATGTCTCGTGTAGAGTGAAAAGAAAGAGAAAAAAGGGAAATGAGAGAAAAGAGAAAGAGAAAGAGAGGGGGAAGAGGAAAAGAGAAAGGAAAGAAAGAGAAAAAATATGAGAAAAATTTGTATTTTTGTTTTGGTGTTATTTTTTTATATATTGAAAATATTATACAAAATTTATTGTTATAAATTTATATAAAATTTTACAAGTTAATAATTTATTTTATCTATGTTTTTATATTTTTGCATATGAAAATTATATTCATGTTTTTTTGTTGCTTTTAATTAAATTTCCCTATGTTATGTTTTAGTTATGTATCAATTTATCCAAAGTGTGTTATGGCTTCATTATTAGTATTATTATAAATTTTTTATTTCACAGAATCTTTATCTTGGTTTTATTAAAAAAAAACTGAAGATGGCCATACAGACACATCGCATTTAATAATTATTTTTAATAAATTTGATGTACCAAAATATTTTAAAATAAAATTAATATAACATTTTTTATATATGTTATATTCTATTTAAAATTTAAAAATATATAATAATTTATATTATATTTTTATGTTACAAATAAAATAAAGAGAGAAAGTAAAGAGAGACCAAGACAAAGAAAATATTAGCTATAATAATCTACTTATTTAGGAACTAGTTATGTGATCAAACTATTTTATGTTCATCTATATCTTTCTTGAGTAAGAATATGTCCTTATTTAGGACTCAAATATACATAGTGTGAGGAAGATACATTTCTCAGTATGATGTGCCATGATTATGTTCATGTACCTAATTATTAAGGACTTAGTATCTAGTCATGCAAAGTACTAGTTATCCACCGCATGCGTGCATGTTTTACAATACTTCCCCTTGAATGACTATTCATTATAAATGCACCTTATTAAAACCTTGCTAAGAAAAATCTTATAGGACACAAACTTAGCAGAGAAAAAAAGAGTATGATGTTCATAGGAAATTTATTTCCCTTTAAAAGTAAAACCATTTATACAATGTCTTTAAACCAATACATTCCAATGTTTTGTACATGTTTCTTGAAAATTAAGCTTAGAAAAGCCTTTCTGAATAGATCTATTGGGTTGCCACCTAGGCAAATTTTGAAAATACCAACATTACCTTTATTTAGGAATTCATGTGTGTAAAAAAAATTTGGTGAGATATGTTTGGTTTTATCACTTTTAATGTAACCTCGCTTTATCAAAGTGATACATTCAGTACTATCCTCATACAATATTTTCTAGCTCTATTTAATTGCTGGAAGATTATATTTTTCTTGAACATGTTAAAACAATGATCTTAACCATATATATTCTCGACTTGCTTCATGAAGTGTTAATATTTTAGCATTGTCGTTACGTACCCTTAGGCTTTTATGGCGAAAGATATGCTTGACTTAAAAATAGTCCCTGATTAGGATCGTAGGTATGATAAAGGCAAGAAAAAAGTGTTTGTTATATTACAAATTGGAAAAATCATCGGATAAATCATTTATCTGATTGATCTTAAATAGACACTACGAAGTGGGCAAAATCTTAAAGTCCCTGTCGACCATTTGGGCTAGGTATGATCAGACACCTCTTAAAATCGATGCCTTAACTTACAAAATTTGAATGATTGAATTTATAGTCTATGTGTACCAATGTTTGGTTAAGGGGCTTTGGAGTTGGTTATACATAGGGAAGGATTAGCACCCCTATAGCATCTTAAATTGGTACCATCTAGCCATAGATTATCTCGATTATGGTTTTCTCAGTTTAATTTATCATCATTTCTGTATAATCCCTTTTATGACATATTTCTAAAAATAAAGAATCTTGGTTTTTATAATAAATTTGAACTCTTTATGTAACTCAAAAAGATGGAGAAACATAAAGTTTTTAATAAAACAAGTTTTGGATTTTGATTTGAAAAAGGATATTCCTTGTTGAGCACTAAAGAGATACTGACATAAAATATTGTCTCGATAATTTTTAAGAAATTCAATTTTAAAACATGTGTTGTAATGTACTCCACCGCGAGAAATGCGCCTAAATTAAAAATAATCCTTGGTTAGGATTTTTGATGTGATTTGATGAGAAAGAAGTGTTTCTCATGTTTAGATTGAGGAAGATTATTAGATGAATTGATCATCTAACTAATCTTTGATGGCCACTATGAAATCAATATTCTGAGTTATGAAACTCAAAACATCGATTCCAAAATCTAAATGGTTTAGGGATTTGCTATTTGGGTCTGAGATTTGGTTAGGTGCAAGGAAGTATCAACCTGCCCATGATGCCTAAAATCGATACCTTTTTGCTATGTCTTACCTTCTAGCTATGCCTAAAATCAACTTGTCATTATTTCAATATAGTCATTTTCTTATGCACAAATTTGTGTAAAATAATAAATCCAGGTTTTTAAGAAAAAATTTAATCCCATAAGTTCTAGATTTAATTTTGAAAGTAAGATGCTTCGTATCAATCACTAGAGGGATATCGATACGAAGCATTGCCTTCATGATTTTAGAAAATTATTTGAAAACATGAATGCAAAGTAAACATCACTAAAAGGAAATGTGTTAGTAAGACAAAAAAAAAAGAAATAATATTGCATAAAGTAAATCACACAAAAAGGAAAAGGAATGGACAGTCAAAATGTATCTCATAATAGTTATTGGTTGTTTAAGAATAACCAAGTCGACAATTTAGAGATGCCTTTGATTCACTACTTGCTTGAGGTGTAAAACGGGGTTGGAATTTTGAAAAAGTCCAAAGAAAAAATGGGAGAAAGAAAATTTGATTTTTGGATATTTTTGGAAAGGTTGAAAATATTAATTTACAAAAATTGACTATTTCTTGACAAAAGTAACATTTTGACGTTTCTTGACAAAAAACGATAATTTTAGAGTAAAAAAATGTAGGAATTTATAAAATCAAAATTGATAAAATTTGGGGAGATACTTGCGCCTTGATCTTAGCCTAGAGGCAGGTTGACACTTGTGGACACCTAATTTTGTCCGAGTCTCTTTTTTCGATAATCCTGAATATCCGAGATTGAGAACTTAATGGCTACCCTCATTAAGAATGATCGTTTTCAGATGAACAAGACCTTTTTAGTCACATTTAAAGTGTCATAAGTTCATGTGACAGCAAAAGTCATGTTTTTATCTCTAATTATGGATATACAAAACGAATATTTAAAAGAAAATTAATTTTTAATATTTTCTTATCAAAATTTGAAAGTCTATTTCTGCAGATGTTATCACAGTCAAATTTTCCCTTTTTAGGAATTTTGCAAGAATTTGTCATATATTTTTTCTGATATCAGTATAGTATTTATGCCGATGATATGCACTCCAAAAAATTAGAAATAATCAAGGAAAAATTTATGTTAGCATTTTATACCATAAGGTGTCATATCGTTTATTTTAGTAATTTATTTTAAAATTTTCACAGTACCATGAGTATCATGCTTGTGAAATGTTTTCAGTTAAGACTTATTTCGGATTTTAAATTTTTATTTTTACCATTTTGTAAATTAATATTTTGAATAATATCATGCATGTAATTCATTTTACATAAGTTTCAATGTATTTTTCTCGATTTTAAAATACGAGTTTCCCTTTACCTATAAAATTTTGGTCGAATTCTCTCAAGTTTTGAATTTCAAAATTCTTTAACTATTTCCATTTAACCATCACTAAATCAGTTTTTCAAAATTCATTATATTTTATAAGTTTTGCATCTTTTTAGAATTTTTTTTGATTCCCAGATACGGAGTTTTTTACAATGTAAAATTTTTTTGGTAGATTTTTTTTCTAGTTTATAATTTTTAAAAAGATTCAATTTATTTTATACGGAGTTTTCTACTTCATGCATTTTTTTGAGAAGATTTTTTTGAAGTTTATAATTTTTAAGATTTTTTAATTATCTCCATAAAATTCATATCAATTTTGAAAAAGTCATTTTATTTTAAAAGTTTTGCATTTTCTTCCATAATTTTCCTATTTTTGAGATACGATCTAAAGCCATAAAATTCATGAAAAATCCTATGATGAGGTCATGATCAACATATTAAAGCTCACTAGAGTGATGAAAGTGCAAATATAAGTAAAAGAAAGAACAAGGATAAAGAATATACCCTAAAGCTTTGAAAATCTTGTTATTAATATTGAAGAAAAAAGTTTCTAAACTAGTAGCTCATTTTCTTCCCTCCTTTTGCTATAGATGAGCAAGAATGGAATGCTAAGAAGGAGCTTATAGTTGTAGTATCAAAAGAGGGGAGGTTGGAGCGAAGAAATGTGAGAAATAAAGGGTTTTAAGAGGGTTTTTGGAGGGCTGATAGGGAAGCTACGGGAATGGAATATTTTCTAAGTATAAAGGCTAATGTAAATGTGTCTAAAGGTTTTTTTGCTAAGCTTATAACTTATCTTATATAGGATTCAATCTTGACCATCAAAATCCTTGCTAAGGTAGGGCATTTAGGACATTTGGAAGAGACAATGTGGTGACTCATAATACCAAAGGGTAATCTTTCAGCATTTCATTAGTTGATATACATCCTTGGCAGCAGAAACAAACCATGCATTGGCTGGTACAATGAGCAATGTTTATCTTGTCCTTCATCTATCCATATTGTAGTATGAAATGCCCCTGTGACAAGCTTAATAGACTACACAAAAATGTTAAAACCTAATGTTTAAGCCTAAAGATGAAGTTTATATGATCTTCAGGAAGTTATGCTTAAGATAGGATAATTTTTTTGGGCAAAGTTGTGATCAAATTCCTATTTTGATGTTACAGTGAAAAGGTGTGAAAATGGCATGAAATAGGCGAAATTTGCTTGGTTGTATCAATACAAATGCTTCTTGTATCGATACCTAGTGTAGACACCCGATTTTATTTAAGCCAACATATGAGGCATCAGAAGTTATCATTTGGGATGCCATCAGGGTGATTCGGATGAGCATAGATCTGTTCCCTATTATTTTTGGCTTAGGTAAAAGGTTCAGAGAGTCAAAGGTGCATAAATTTTATGTTTTTGAATGAATGTAATGATACATAGACTTTTTGTATTAATACAGGACCTCTACGCCGTCAAAATTCAAAATTTCATAGGTTGTATTGATACAATTAGGGTTTACATCGATACAGTCATTCATTTAATGTATCAGTACATCAGTTAAATATATCAAGGGTTATATCGATACATTCATTTGGTTAATGCATCGATACATCAGTCAAATGTATCGATAAAAGGCTTGGAAATAGCTAAAATTTGATTTTTGGACAAAATGTATCAATACATAAGTGATTGTATTGATACATTTTGGAAATGTATTGATACATTTTGGAAGTGTATTGATACAATCTCCATTATATCAATACATTTTGGGTTTTTTTGCCTAGATGTATCGATACAATACACAATGTATTAATATATTTAGGAAAAATTGCCTAGTTTATAACATTTTTCAGCTTTTGCATCTTTAGGTCAATATTCTGATTTAGGCATGTGTTTTACACCAAAAATAATCTGAATTCATACATGGCCTTATTATTAGACTTATAATTAGATCAAATAAAATTTTGAGGCCTAAAATGACCAGAAAATAGGATATTTTCATCAAATACATAGTTTGTCTGTGGGCATACTTGGCTTTTCCCTGTTAATAAGCTACTGCAGCCTTTCTGCTCTACCACCGTGCATGCTAGAACCAATGGAAATGTAGCTACCTAGGCATAGTACCTAAAGCTATCATGAGAAACATGACTAAAACCCAAAAATGCCTAGCTTTGGCTTTAAAAATCTTGGCTAAGCACTTTCATGTAAAGGAACCAACTTTGGCTAAGCAAGAGGATTCTCTACACAGACCACATTGCTCAAAACAAACCTTTATTTTATAGTTCTTCAAATAGCCATTCATAACCTCTCTAAAACCTTCATTTCTTGCTTTCTTTCTTTATCATGCTCTATTTTATCCATAATATTATCAAAAAGCTCAACTTTGCTACTTCTTCTTGCTCATCTATAGCAAGCTAAGAAAGGAAAAGTGAGCCAAAAACCAAAAACTCAGAAAAATCTTAAGAGCCTAAAAATTATAGCTTTGAGTAACCAAGGAAAAAAAGAGTTTCACAAGTTTTGTTGGTTTATTTTCTACATTTTTCTCTTCATTTCTTTGCATGTACATATATCTTATGCCATCTTAGTTAACCAACCCTTATGAAAACCATGACCTTCATAGGAAAGCATGCATCTTTGAGATTGTTTTGATGATATTTTTTGGTTTACAATGTTGGATGTTGCTTAGATGCTTAAAAATCATATTTTACTTTGCCCATCTCAAAAAAGCTATTACTCCATTGATTTTTGACATTTTCCATCACCATTCGTGTATACAACTTAGTGATAAAAGCTTATCTTCGGATGTTTTGGTGTTCAATTGAGCTTGATGACGTAAAAATCATGTCTTTATTGTTGTAAAAATTTGTCTCGACTTGTTTCATGCCATTGAAACATATTCCAACATGTTCATACCATCTGTTATGTTAACATAAGCATCTTCTTATTTGTTCATGCATTTTCTTATATTTCATGCATATTTAATATGTTTTGTGTGATAAAGATGTCATCTTTGTTATACCAACACATTTTTTTTGTAGATGCTATGTTTACATATTTAAATATTAAAAATGTCTACTTGATGTCTTTCTTTGATGAGTATTTGCTGCAAAAAATTGGTTTTCAAAATCACCCCCAAGCTAAATCTATGTTACCTCCAATAAATGGAGAATAGCATAGGTTTAATGTTTTCACTAATTAATCCTCTAATTTTAGGGATAAATCAAGCTTTCCATGTTTGGATTCATGGTTAAATGAGGTTAAAATTCTTGTTTCCAAATAAATAGCCTTTTACTTATTCTAAAGAGTTTATGCCTTGATCTTGAATTTAATACCATTATTTATGGTATGGTCAATGAGTTGTTTCATCATCCCAAACTACTTTAGGATTATTTAAATAAGCTCATGAAGCCCATGTTAGCCCTTCCTTTCTGTCATAGACATTTGGATGTTTATAGCTTGAGTTTAGTCCTGAGAAACCTAGAAAAACAAAAAACTCCCATGTTTTACCTTGGCAGCACTATGGTCACAACTTGAAAATTCATTTTTGAGCCCTAAAGCATTTATCTAGAATTCCATGGTATTTTTCGCTTAAAGGATATTGAATTACCTTCAACATGGCTCGTTTGGCTTTGGATCATTTCAAACAAAGGAGCTATAATTTTAAAACTTGTTGTTGTCTAAAGCCATTGGAATTAGCAACTTGCATTTTGTTTGGCCATTTCGGCCTAACATACAATTTTTTTCTAAAATTTTAAAATATTTTTCCTAAAAATTTCATGCAATTCTAATTCTAGAAAGGTATTATTTGCAGTTTAATGATTTCGTACTAGTCGAGGGTGATTCATCAAAATTTGTTGCACCTTTTCCCCTATACATGCTACCAATGATTAAGCAAACTTAACTTTAAAAATTAATTCCACCTAGGAAGTGATTTTCTAGATTTTTGATATATTTTTATGTTAATTCTTATCAAGTCACCTTTCCAAGGATAACTCAGTTATCCCTTGAAGCCTTTAGATGAGCTTGGAATAAATTTGGGAAGGGCAATTTCCCCTATTTTTGAAATTAGGAAAATTAAATTAACTTTCTCGAACCATCTTTTCAAGACATTTAAATGTCTTAAAATGTGTCCAATCAACTCCCTATGGAAATCATGATTCGCAAAACAGGTTATATGAGACTTGGATCAAGGGTTATATGAGACTTAGATCAAGGCCAAGCAAAAATCAATTTTATGTTTCACATGAATCACCAATTTTATTTTTAAAATATCTATTTTCACTAAATATTTCATTTTTTCAAAAACCTAAAAAGTCTTCACCATAGGGGATACTCCAACCCCGCCTTTTTTAAGGGATACTCCAACCTTGCTTTTCACTTTAAAACTTAAATTTTCTCTTTCCTAAGCCTTTTAACCAAAACCTCATTTCAAAAACATTAAAAATCCTCATCATTAGGAACAAGCCAACTCCACCTTCAGAGGGGATACTCTAACCTTATTTTTCACTCAAAATAAAAAAAAAATTTCTGAAAATAAAAAAAATTCTTTCTTTCGGACTTCCTTGGGCCTTTTAATCAAAACTTTCTTCTACACACCTTAAGCAACTATCAAGTCTAAACATGTCCCAAAAATTGTCATCTCGGTTATTCCTCAATAATGAAAGAAAATTATGAGGTACATTCTGACCGTCCCTCTTTTATGCTTTTGTGTGTTTACTTTTATGCAATGTTATTGTATTTATTTTTTGTCTTACTTATATGTTTTCCTTTATGGTTTATATTTTGCATTCATATTTCCAAATCATTTTAAAAAATTATAAGGCAATTTTCTGTATTGGTATCTTTCTGATATAGAATATCTAGTTTTCAAAACTAAATCTGGAGATCATTTTCATAAAAAATCCCTATGCTTCCCTACATTTCTATGAATCATATGTGATTTAATTTTTTTTTAAAACCTAGGTTTATAATTTTTAAGTAAAATTCATGCATTAAAAGGGGATTATTTCAAAATAATGGCAAGAAAAAATTAAAAAAAAAAATAAAATCAAAGTCAAACATGTAGTAGGTACTTATTTAGAGCATCGTGGGGTGTTGTAACCAACTTCTGAACCCAACTGATGAATCTCAGGACCTTATAAATTGAGAAATTGATGTTTTGAGTTTCATAACTTGAAATATCACTTTTGATAGGCATCTAACCATGCCTAGCCCAAAATGATTGGCGGCAACTCTGAGTCTTTTTAGCCATTTCATGGTGGCCATCCAAGATCGCTTGGACAAGCAATTCATCTGACGATCCTTCCTCTTATTATCATCTCATCATACCTAATTTAAATTCTAATCAAGGGTTAACCCAAAGGCAATTCAATTCTTTTTTGAGTTGCGTAAGTCATGATTTGAGTGACTCAGGTAGGTGTTGTGCTTGGTAAGGGCACATCATGAATTGGCGACTCCACTGAGGACAAGTTAGAGAGTTATGCCTACAAATAGTAGTGTCGTAGTTGTTTCTCAGTTCTTTTAGTTTTCAATCATTGTTTACTTATAATCCTCTTTCATCTCTCTTTACTAATGTTTTATTTTTACATGTTCATCAGGGACTATCTTGTTCATGAGTAATTTTTGATGTAATAAGTATGGTAATAAAAGGTAAACAAAAAGGTTTGACTATTTCCTCGACATACATTATGCACTTGCATTTGCATTAGATTTGCCAAACTCCATGGTGAGATTAAGTCCCTAATTATTAAGAGGAAATGAGATATCTACCTTCATGAGTAACCCTTTGCATAGGCATAGCAAGACCTTTTAAGATGTAAAGTACCTATGCCTTTCATGAGTAACCCTATGCATTTGTATGGGGAAATACATCCACTGGATCGAACCCCTTTTATCAAGCTTGTGATTGACCCAGGAGTGGGGTGCCTTGACTGTCCTCACTGTACGAAGAAGTAATTCTGATATCAATTTTGGCATCAACTCAAACAAATGTAGTGAGCCCTATGAGCTTAACCATGTCAAAGGGAAACACTTTTTACCTTTACTTTTATGTACCCATAAGTACATAAGCGATGATGAACAAACATTGTTGCCCACAATTGTCATTTCAATCTTTAAGGGAATCTTTTGTCTCATTTCTTTCTCGGCATGTAGGTGATGCCAAGCGAACGTCATCACCTATATACCCCATGTTAGCTAGGAAAAAGTTATATCAAACCCAAATAAGCCGTTATACTATTCGAATGATAGCTTAATGGATACCTTCATAAATGGTGATGAATGAAAATCATCATTTAACCAGTTAGTTTTATCCCCATGAGGTACCATATCACCTCAATAAGGGTGATTTTTTCATCTTAAACATGCTGTTATGATGTCTGTGTATGCTTAACTCCTCTCAATGTTTGTAATTGTCATGTCCAACCCTAGGCATTGTAACGCCTATTGTTAGGGCTTTTTTTGTCATTTATTTTTGTTTTTTCATCCTTTATTCTTGTTTGTATTATTTTATATTGTCACTAACCTACTTCCCTTATTGTTTCTTTTGATTGTTGCATCTAGCATTTCATCATAATTATCATCATGGGGTAGTTGGCTAAACATTTAGTTTTAGCAAGGGATGCCTAACAAGAAGGAACAGTTTGTTTCTATTTTTGAGCTTTTGAAGAAGTCTAAGCATGGTTAGAGCACCGATGGCATGAAGATGAGGATATCCTTAAACTCAGTCATGTATCAACAATGCATAAAAGGGTCAAGATTGGGTTCCAACAAAATGATTGTCAACATTTGAAACATATTTAGGCTAGTTGGGATAATGCCAAGAATGAGTCTTTCACAAAGAGAAATAGGAACATAGCCCTCTTACTCCAGGCCCGATTAGATGTTGGCTTATCACAGGCAGCCTCACTATTTTAAAACCTGGTATATTAGTGTTTCACCTTCAATTGGGAGGATTTGGTCCCCACCACTGATGAATACACCATATTGCTCAACTTTGAAAAGGGCCAAGTTTGATAGGGTGTACTGCAAAAGGTCACAAACTTTTACCTTTCAAAAAGAGATTAGCATAGATTCTTAGAGCCATAGAGTCTTGGGTCGAAGGCCATATCACGATGAAAAGGAATAATTAGTGTGTTTCATAAGCTAGTTTGAGGGAAACAATGATGAGTCTCTTGATACAAGGAAAATTCAAGATATTTATGCCTTGACAATATACAAACTAGCCATATTCCTAAAAATCTTAGGTTATGTAGAGGTAACAATTGCAAATTTCTTTTCTTGATTGTGTTGCGATATCAATCCTGTACCTTTGCCATAATTTTCAAGACTATTTGAGCTCTTATTTTTTATAAGAAAATAAGGATAGTCAATTCATTGGATATGCCATACTTTTCCACATTTGGCTCAGTAGTCACTTTCATATAAAAGAAAAGAGAATGTTTCACAATTTTCTCTTAACTTTAGTGCCCTAAGACAAGTCCGAAGAATAGTGGGTCAAAAAGCTTCAAATATTAGAGGAGAAAAGGTTACATGAAAGGGTCCATGGATTCCTCTTCAATCAATCAGGTATAGATATAGAGATTATAGCTATGTGCCATTTATGGTATTATAGGGAAGTACCAGCTATGCACCTTTCATTGTTTTACGATAGTTTCAATACCAGCAATTCATCCTGTTCTTTCAAGTCCTCGAGTACTAGGACCTTAAATATGGTAAGGCTAATTAAAATTCAAAAGTCCAATAAGCCTTCCATGATTGGAAGAAGGTCCACTACATAGAGAGATACTGAAGAGGGAGCGATATGACTCTTGGGTATAATGAATGGTTTAATCAATTGTATAAATGACATTTTACTGTTATCCAATGTTAGAATATCTCATGGCCTAGTAAATAAGCACCTTTTAGAGATCAACTACTTAAACATAAATTAAACAAGAAAAAGCAACCTTCTCCTTAGAAATTACCCGTTTAAAGGAAGAAAAGAGCCAACTAGAAATGGATATCTACCTCTGAGATAGAGAGATGAATCGAGTTATCAAAGAAAGAGATTGCTTTAAGGATGATCTCAAGAGTTTTATTAGAAATTCTAAAAGAATGAAAGATAGTTTGATGTATGTCATTATTTTAAACTGATTATTTATATATATTCAAGGTTTCATTATATCATTATTATTCCATCCTCATTTAGATTTACATATTCAAGTAAATTTACATAAATATGACTCACTGACTACTTATGTTTATACTGTTAGAATGTTGCATATAATAGAATAGGAGGACAACATTCTAAGGCAAGTAGTCTAAATCCATAGTCCATTGTCTATGGGTTACTGTGAGCTATTAACTTGTGTAAAGACTATTGTTTCATCTAAATCCAATTAAGAAGATGGCTTATCTTGGTCATCTGGAGCGGTTTGACTCCAAAGTAAAGACATAAATATATTACCTTGTGGTGGTGATATATTGGACTGGACTAAAGTACAATTAATCCATTAATGTTTATTTATTGGATTAATTCACTTTTGATGTTCATTGTGTAATTACCTTAATCTTGTGTAAGTAATTGACTCCATGTATATAACTTGAATGCATTGACATTCTAAAGGCTAAAGTGTCTCGAAGTATTAAGCTACTCGATCGGTTCATTAGGCATATGACTTATACTCGATGAGAGCTTTACTTATGGATATGGAATTATAGCTCTTATAAAAAATTAAGTTTATCATTTTAAAAGGCATTATACAGTATAGTGAAAAATGGATGAGGCCTTAGTCATTTCTTTATCAAATGATATAATTGGTCACATGTGGTGGAGAATCATTTTCACATGGAGAGTATAATGGAACTTTAAGATAAGGTGATCAAGTAGGTAAAATGGACTTTTAGCATTAAATTAATCACAGATATCAGATGAAGGTATTACACATATGACAAGGCCATTGGACTAAGAGGCTATTTATAAAGCTTACGTAAGACGTATATAATTGGGAGTGCAGTCTCAGGTCTTTAGTGGTACGACTTTGAGATTAATAATTATGTGATTAATTATTCGGGATAGAATAATTAATACATTGATTACTAGAGCCTAATTATATATGTCTAATTGGTCTTTCCACTAGCTCAATATAATTCCTTAACGGTTGGTTATTGATCAGAATATCAAGAGATAAAAGATTCTCAATATGATGAAATGGTATGCTAGATTCACTCATTTTAGGAGTTTGGGCATTTTATTCAGGAAATAAATGAAAATGATTTTTTTATGTCATTTATTTAGAATATGCATTTAATTTGAATTAAACATTTATTCAGACAAGAATTTGTACTTTAAATTAATTATATTTATCTTCTGATAAATATAAGGATTAATTTCAATTAAATATGTATGAAAATTTAATAATTTATATAATTAATTTCATGTCTATTAAGTCTTATTTAAATATTTATTTACAAATTAAATATGAATAATATTCTAAATAAATTAGGAAAAATTATTTTATTTATTTATTTTAATTTATGATTAAATTAATTATTTTATTATAGTTAATTTTACTTTGATAATTAGTACATAATTATTCTATTTGAATAAAAATGTCATGATTTTATTTCGAATTAGAATTGGAGTTATGAAAAATTATTAAGCTAAATAAAGTTAAAGTTTAATCAGAATTAATAGTGTCAAGGTATCGAGCCTATATGGGCCATGAAAAAATGCTATAGGGTTCAGACCCAGTAGATTTTTCGGGCCTTATTTGCTAAAGAATCTCACAAGCAATGGGCTTAGGCTTGTAATTGTTTAAAGATAGATGTTTTAGAGGCTGTGGGCGATCTAGGCTATTTTATCAGGTTATAAAATTAGTTATTTTTTAAATATTTCATGGATATAAGCAAAAGAATTACATGGATAGAAACCAATGTATGAAGATAGAGCAAAAATTTATAAGCAAAAGAATTACATGGATAGAAACCAATGTATGAAGATAGAGCAAAAATTTAAGACCCAAATTAGGCTTTAAATGAAAGTTTTTAACTTTAATTTTTTTTTGTTTTCTAGGATAGAATCATAGTCTGGCTAGTTAAATATTTTTCTTTCTACATGTTTATTGATGGATGCATGTATATTATTGATAGAACGCCATATAGAATAGGTGAATGCCATTCAGACTTATATTAATCATGCATATTAAAACCTTACATGTTTTAAAATATTGAGTGGGTGAGGGTTTCAAACAAAAACCCACGACCTTCATTATTAATCCATATGTGAAGCATGGTAACAACTGGCATTTGTTTTGCCCTGGCCATACCCCTCAGTAGGTGGTCGACCTTCGTCGGTATATGAGATTGATCTCTTATATGGAAAACGTACTTGGGCATGTCCTATTTAAGATCATCCCTCGATGACTATTAGCATATGGACCATGTTTTGTAAAAAAATGGTTATACACCTAAGACTGGTTTAAAAGTAAGCTTTCTTTGGAGCTCTGTTAGTTAAACTAGTGGCTAAACAAATAATTATTATTATATGTCTTAACCTAGAAGGATTTAAGGTAACATTTATTAATTGGATGAGATCCAGGTTTTCGGCTATTTGAATTATAATCACCCCTCAGTGGCTTAAGGCAATAGATGCTAAAAATTACCGTTGCAATGTTACATGTTCGTAAGGTTTTTCATGTAAAAACATATATATCTATGTTTTATTGCTAAATATTAGTTTTATATTTACTTAAGCATGATTGTAATGTTTCGAATATATTTATTTGTTTTAGGTCAAAATGTCACCTACACCTTTTATTTAAATTCTCATTGATAACAAATCAAATGGGGATAATTTTAAAGACTAGAAAAGAAACCTACTAAGTTCTTAGCTGCGAGAAACACTTGATAAACTTAGCCTAACCGAGCCTCCATATCATGCACATAATAGATAAGCTTTCTTACTTTACAATAATTAGAAAGAGTCTAATGATGTAGCACATTGCTACATGCTGGCTAGCATGTCAAGTGCTTTACAAAAACAGCATGAAAACTATGTCACTGCTAGACAGATTATAGATAATTTAGAGGATATGCTAGGAGGCTAAGTCAAGGTGGCAAGCAAATCTACTATTACAAATTTAATAAACTGTACATAAAATGCAAGAACTCTGATAAAGAATCATATGCTCACGTTTGTGGGGTACTTTGCTAAGGCTGCTAAAAATGGTGTTGAATTGGAATACAAGACCCAAATTAAGATGGTGTTTAAAACTTTTTCTATGGATTTTGTAGGCTTTCAGGTTGCATATAATCTAAGAAGCAAAAAGTTAGATCTCACTGAGCTTATAAGGGAGTTACAGGCCTATGAGCTTATGCTCAATAATGGCCACCAACCTAAGGTATAGGCAAATCTGGTTTTTGCTTCTAGTTTTGGTTCCAGAAACAAGAAAAAAAAGAAGCAAAATGCAAAAAAGCAAATGGCTTCTAAATGTTCTATTTCTCCTATATCTAAAAGCAAGAAGAAGAGAAAGAAGCCAAATGATGCTAAAAGGTTAAAGTGTTTCTATTATGGAAATGTTAGTCACTTCAAGAAATCTTGCAAGGAATTCCTAGCCTTTGAGGACAAGTAAGGTAAGGATCTTCTTTACATTGAAGCTTGTTTGATGGAAGATTAAAAAGACACTTGGGTCATTAATTCTAGAGCCACTAATCATGTTTGTGTTTTTTTGTAGGGATTCAAGAAATGAAAAATCTACTTAACAAGAACACCTTATTGAGAACCAAAAGTGGGAGCATGGTGTTATCTAGAGTAGTGGGAGATGTACGTCTTTATTTTGATAAATTTAGATTTATTTTGTTAAAAAACTATTTTTATGTTCCTAGTTTTAAGAGGAATATTATTTTGGTTACTTGTTTAATTAAAGATTTGTATTCATTTTCTTTTAGTATAACTGTGGTGATTCATAAAAACAAGTCTTTTATCTTTCTAGAAGAATACCATCTCTATTCGAATAAACCAAAGATGTACTCACTGCTTGACCCTAAATTAATGAATAACTATAAAAGGTTAAAAGATTCTCACTCTAATGAGGCGTACCTTTGGCATTTAAAACTTGGCCATACTAGCCAAGAAAGGATTCAAACATTGGTAAATGATGGTCCATTAGAATCTCTAAATGAGGTACGTCTTTTAAAGCAAAAGGTATAAGGGCCAAGAACTTTTTAGAAATTATGCACACCAACATATATGGCCCTATGAACATCAATGCACCAAGAGGGTATAAGTACTATGTATCATTCATAGATGACTACTCAAGGTTTGCATATGCATACCTGATGCACCGCAAGAGTGAAATCTTTGATAAATTCAAAGAGTATCATGTGGAAGTGGAGAAGCAATTGAGTAAATCCATTAAGTCACTTTGATTCGATTGAAGTGGTGACTACATTTTCTATGAATTTTTAAGACACCTCATAAAGAATAGGATTTTATCCCAATTGACTGCATCAGGTACTCCACAATAGAATGGTGTATCATGGAGAAAAATAAGACTGTATTAGGTATAGTATAGTCCATAATGAGTTATTTAGAACTCCAAATCTCTTTTTGGGGATATGCACTAAAAAGAGCATGCTACATTCTGAACTAGGTTCCAAGTAAGTCAGTTCTTAAGACTCTATGTGGGTTATAGAAGGGCAAGAAACACCTCTTAGCCATATAAGAATACAAGGGTATCTGGTATTAAATAAGGAAGCAAAGAAATTAGAATCTCATCTAGAATTATACATGTTTGTAGCTTATCCTAAGGGAACAAAGGGATGACTATTTTATAACTTAAAGGAATAGAAAGTCATTGCATCAACCTATGCAACAGTTACATGAATAACTTTAAGCCTCGAAGTAAAGTGGTGTTCAAGGAACTATTGAGAGATAAAATTACTTTATAGATTTTGGTCTTAGATTTTATTCCATATTTTGAGGAAAGGCATGCAAACGATCAACCACCTAGGACCTTCATCATAGTGGAAGGGTTTCTAAGGAACCTAATTTCTTTATGTATGATGGTGAGATTTATCAATATGAGGCCATGGAACAGGAAGAAGATCCAATCACCTATGATGAAGCTATGAGTGATGTTGATTCACAGCTTTGGCAAAAGGCTATGAACACTGAGATGGATTCTATGAAATCAACTCGGTCTAAGAACTTTATAAAACCCATAGGGTGTAAATGAGTTTATAAGAGAAAGAGGAATATCAAAGGAAAAGTCAAAACCTTTAAAACTATATTAGTAGCAAAGGGGCGCAAAAGGCTAGTGTTGACTATAATAAAACCTTTTCACCTATTGTGATGCAAAAGTCCATTCGGATCCTTGTATCCATTGCTATGGCTTTTGAGTACGAGATCTACCAAATGGATTTTAAGATGACATTCTTGAATGGCCATCTTAACAAGACGGGTTTTTAGTAAAAGGCCAAGAAGTAAAAGTTCGCAAGTTTCTTAGATCTATTTATGGATTAAAGCAAGCCTCATGCTTATGGAACCAAAGATTTGACCAAGTGGTCAAGGTTTTTGGATTTGAGAAAAATGTTGATGAACATTATGTTTATAAACATATTAAAGAAGGCAAAGTGGTTTTTATAATCTTATAAATCAATGACATACTACTCATTGCGAATGACATAGGAAACTTATCATCAGTTAAACTATGGTTTTCACAATAGTTGGACATGAAGGATTTAGGGGAAGCTAATTATGTTTTAGCCATTTGTCATTTTGGGGATCGAAAGAATAGGATGATTGCTTTGTCCTACGCATACATTAACAAAATTATCAAAAGATATGCAATCCAAAATGCCAAGAAGGGTTCACAAGCCTCTATGGTAGGATTCACTCTTTCATTCGATGATTGCCCTAAGACATCTAAATAAAAGAAATGAATGAAGAAAGTCTTTTATGCATTTGCTGTGGGTTGTTTCATGTATGCTATGCTTTACACAATGCTAGATATATGTTATGTAGTTGGTATTGTAAATCAATATCTGTCAAACCCTTTTAACAAGGATTGGCAAGCATATACTCAAGTATCTTAAGAGAACGAGGAACTATATGTTGGTAGATTTTGGAAGAAACCTAACACCCATGGGATATACTGATTCAAACTTGCAAACTTGTAAGGATTTGAGGAAATTGACTTCTGGGTCCATAGTTGCCCTAGAAAGAGGCATCATTGTGTGGAGGAGTGTAAAACAAACTTGTACGACTTACTCCAAGATGGAAGCTGAGTATATGGCTGCCTCTGAAGCATCTAAGGAAGTGACTTCGCTTTGCAAGTTCCTTAGAGACCTTGAGGTAATTCCTAGGATGGATAAAGCTATTACACTTTATTATGATAATAGCGTGGCAATAGCAAATACTAAATAATCTAGACGCCATAAGAGGACAGCACATATAGACAAGAAATACTATATTATAAGAGAGCTAGCAATGGAAAAAGTTGTTAATGGCTACAAAATCGTGTTTGAGGATAACCTTGCTGATCTCTTTACTAAAACTCTAGTGGCTAGGAGTTTTGAAAAGCACATTGAGGGCATGGGGATGCTAAACATAACTTATTTACTCCCATAGGGCAAGTGGGAGATTGTTAGGCCCTAAGGATGAAGGACATTTTGATGTATTTGATTATTTTGAACTGATTATTTATATATATTCAAGGTTTCATTATATGATTGCTATTCTGTCAACATTTAGATTTATATGTTAAAATAAATGAAAGCAAATATGGCTCATTGACTATTTGTGTTCATACCATTAGAATGTTGCACATAATGGACTCTACATGCATGAAGAAAACTTTCTAAGGTAAGTAGTGTAAACCGATAGTCCATAATCGATAGACCAAAGTGCAATTAATCCATCCATAAGTCCATTTACATGGAGTAATTCACTTTTGACATTCATTGTGTAATTACGTTAATCATAAGTAACTAATTGACTTCATATGTATAACTTGTATGCTTTGATGCTCCAAAGGTTAAAGCATTTTGAAGTAGTAAGCTACTAGATCGGTTTGCTAAGCATATGATTTCTACTCGATGAGAGATTTTCTTATAGATATAGAATCATAGCTCCCATAAAGAGTTAAGGTTATCCTCTTAAAAGGCATTATATAGTATAGTAAAAATGGATGAGGCCTCAACATTTGTTTGTCAAATGATATAATTATTCACATATGGTGAACAATAATTTTCACATGGAGAGTATAATGGAACTTTATGATAAGGTGATCAAATAGGTAAAACATACTTTTATCCTTTAAATATTCAAGGATATCATATGAAGGTATTGCACATATGACAAGGTTATCGGAATAAAAGGTTATTTACAAAGCTTACATAATATAGTATGTAATTGGGAGTGCATCTTAGCTCTTTAGTGGTAAGGGATAGAATAATTAATACATAGATTAGTGTAGCCTAATTATATATTTCCAATTAGTCCCTTTACTAGCTCAATATAATTCTTTAACAGTTGATTATTGATTGGAATATTAAGAGATAAAAGATTCTCAATATGATGAAGCGGTAAGTCGGATTCATTTACCTTAGGATTGTAGGCATTTTATTCAGTAAATAAATGAAAATAATTTTTTGGTGTTATTTATTTAGAATATGTGTTTAATTTGAATAAAAATTTATTCAGACAAGAATTTGTAATTTAAATTAATTTTTTTTATCTTCTGATAAATATAGGGATTAATTTCAATTAAATAGGTATGAAAAATTAATTATTTATATAATTAATTTCATATCTATTAAGTCTTATTTAAATATTTATTTACAAATTAAATATGAATAATATTCTAAATAAATTAAGATAAATTATTTTATTTATTTCTTTTAATTTGCATTAAATTAATTATTTTATTATAGTTAATTTTACTTTGATAATTAGTACATAATTATTTTATTTGAATAAAATTGTCATGATTTTATTTTAAATTAGAATTGGAGTTATAGAAAATTATTAAGCTAAATAAAATTAACAATTTAATTATAATTAATTAGTATTCAGATTAAACAGGGTAAATTTCATAAAATAAATTTTAGCCAAAATATTATCTATGGACACTAGAGCTTAACTAGATTATAGTAGGCACCTATACTACGGTTGGCGCCACATATGGGTTTTCTATGGAATTAATAAAATAATTATTTTAATTAAAATTAAAATTAAGGCTACCTTATTATTTGATATTGTTAGCTTTGAGTTAATTTCAATTTTGATATAACAATAACTTAAGCTAAATTAATTTGTACTCAATTGTTTCTAACTTAGTACTTGTGTTAAATTGAAAAATATTTTGAAAAATACTGAGTTCCTATTTTCTCATAAATGTATGTTCCAAAATGCACATTTATACTTAGAATATTTTGAGATATGTTTAAGTAAATTGCAAGTAAGGAAAAATCATTTTACAGAGGATTTTAAAGGGATGTATCGACACAATGCATAAATGTATCGATACTATACTTAAAACTCTCAAATGTATTGATACAAATCAGCATGTACTGATACATTGTAGAGAGTATCGACACTCACCTTATTTGTATCGATACATTGCTTGGTAGTAGTTAAGGTTTAGCTGAACCCCTAAATGTATTGATTCAAATGACTCTGTATCCATACACATGATGAGTATCGATACTCAACCGGATGTATCGATACAACAGCCTATAACGGTCACATATTTACTTCTTATATTGATACACTTGGTATTGTATTGATACAACAGTGCAGGTCTGAATAGAACAAGCATTTATGAAGGCTACAATACTCTCCACCAAACTCATTTAATGCCCAACATCTATAAATCAATTCCAAGCTATAAATAGTAGTTTCTAAAAACTAAAGAAGTAAGAGAGAGATATCAGGATAAATCAAGCATTAAACAACGAAAGCTTAAAGATTTCAAATTCTTCATTCTTTTTGTATTCAATTTATACTCTTTTAAGTTTATTTGTATCTCATCCACTTTGTACTTAAATTCCAGCAAACACCCATGTACTAGAGGTTCTAATTTTTTATAGACACTTCATTCATATCATAAAAAGGTTCTGTGAAAGAGAGTGAAAACTCTTAAAAAATTAGGGTAGAATTCTTAAAGGGATTGAAAGGTTCTATCTAACCCTTAAAAGATAGAATTGTAAGGTTATACCTTAGCCTAATAATTTCATTAGTGAATTATGGAAATCATCTTGGCAAGGAAATGCCAAGAAGAGAGGACATAGGCTCTAAGTTCAAGGACCAAACCTCTATATATTGATTATTTGTTGCTCTTACCCTTAGCTCTCTTTTTAATCTTAATTTACTTCAATTTTTCGTAAAAAGTCAATGTGGGATCAAAATTTTCAAAGAACCAATTCACTCCCCCTATTGGTTCGATATTATTTTGAGCTAATAGATATAAATAAAAGGCTTATGCTTAGGGTTTTAGGTTAGACCATTTGTGCCACCCTCAAGGTTTCTAATCATAATATCTCATGATTCTTAGCCTATTCACACAAAGGTGGTCTTGAAGGAGAAATAAGCCATACAAATCTAGAGTTGATCAAGATAAAGAGTGCTTACACATTGTACCATCTAGGAAGTGGAGAATGCTAGTTGAAACTTTCGCATAGATCTAGAAATTGTTGGATGGTATCTTCAGATCTACAATTAAGGCAACTAAATGGTTATTGTATATAACAATATGATTTAGGATGATCGGATTAAAAAATTTTAAATTTTGCCGTGCATCTAATAAGCTTTTCCTATAAGTTTGACAAAAGACTATGTGGCCCTCTGAAAAGCAAACAACTGCTAGCATGTTGGTAAGTCCTCGGCTGAATGGGAGGCAATACTTGCTTCATTTGATGAGAAATTGAGCCAATGGAAAGATGAGGCCAAGGTTAATAGAGAGAAGCTTATTAGGGTTCGTGCTCTTACATCAACCTACCAAAGAAGAAACAAACATCTTAAAACTCAAGTACGAGATTTAAAAGTGGATAAGATTGAGAATAAAGTCCTAACACTCAAAATTGAAGACTTGGAACAATCTCTGCAAACTCGTTAGGACCACATCGAGGAGCTAATGAGAGCCTCAGAGCAATAAGAGTGAGAATGGCAACAAATGATTGATCAAGTGCCTTAGAACTGTCAGGACCACCATTGCCATCTTACCAAGCAGATTCAAGCAGTCTACATTGAGGTGGATAATATGATCGGATAGTAGGTCCTTGAGGCGAGATGTCATGCCCATTGGAGGCCATGAACAAGAGTTAATTTATTTTTTGGAGCATGTGATTAGACAATGCAATCATGTTAGATATTTTTGGATGTAATCAAATGTAATCAAACTCTTTTGTTGCTTAAGAAAAATGCTATTGGTGAAACAGTCCTGCAATCCAATTATCCTTCTTGCATTTGTTTAACTTAATTCTTTTATTGTTTTATTCATTCATTCATTATCACTTGCTACCATGATTTCATACTTGTAATCATCTCATCAAACATATTCATAACACATCATAAAAATCTAATCTGGCAATAATATAAAGTGCAAGGTGCTTTGAAACATGGAATCTACCATTTGTCATAGATATAATATTTGCAATTGTCAAAGAGCTATGGAAAATGATCTACAAGCCCCTGTTTGTTAGAACTTTTAACGGTGAGTGAAATCAAAAGGGGGTAAATTTATTTATGAAAACTATGGTAAATTAAAACTTTGATAAATAAAACTGAGAAATCTAAACAATAAACTTTAGAGTGCCAGTTAGTGAATAAAAATAAACAATTAAAGAAAAGGAAAAGAAGAAGTAAACTCAATGATTTAGAAAGGTTCAACCTTAATTGCCTACACCTTTTACCTCAGCCTCACTTGCCTCAGATTTCCTTAATTCACTAACTTGAATTGTCTACCTTTCAAGGACAAGGCTAAGATAGCAATCTCTACCCTCTATCTTTTGTCGCTAAGATAGAACCCCCTCTCACTACTTTTGAAGGCTAAGTAGAAACCTTCTCTACTTTTCAATGGCTAATTAGGAACCTCTTTTTTTTTTACAAGGATTTGATTGTAAACAAATGAAACCACTAAAGGTTTGGTGTCTATAAGAGTTTTGGCTCAAGGAGAATATGTATCTAAAGATACAAAATGAAGAATACAAAGATAGAAAGATTTAATCCTATACAAAGATGAACGACATAGCAAAAATGATAGAAAAGATGAAAGATATAACTTTAAGCACAATCTCTTGGTTCTTTCTCTTGTTGAAGGTGATAGAGAGACTTATTTATAGCTTTGATCATGATTATGGCCATTGGGGATATTTGGTGAAGGAATATAGTTGTTGAAGCCTTTAAAATATCATTTCTCATTGTTCCCATGCCTCTGTATCGATACAATTGATTAGGTATCAATACATTATGTTTAATGGTCCAAAATATGACTATTGAACAATTCTTTATTGACACTGAACAATCTACCTTGATACGTGAACAACGATTTTTGCATTTAAGGTTATTTAGCTACTGCAAGCATTGTATCAATGCATACACAGAGTGTATCGATACATTCATATGAAAATCAATTTTAAAAGGCTTTTCATGACTTTAAAACATGTAAACCTTATCAAAAAAATGTTTTCCATAAAAGTATGTATTAGGAACATATTTTTGAGTGCGTAAAGAAGTTAAAATATATTCTAGTATTTTTCAAAGTGTTTACAAAATATTTCATGAAAAAATACTAATCCTAAAAATATTTAAACACAAGCTAATTAAGCTTAAGTTTTAGTTATATAAAAATTGAGATTAATTCAAAGCTAATATAGCCAAAAATCTCCCCTTGTTTTGATATGACGAAACTTAAAGTGAATTTGCTTGTAAAACTCCCCCTTAATAAAAGCATTATGAAATGGATTTTTGGAGAATTTATAAAATTGTTTTGAAACACTTAGCAATGGTATTTTTGGTCATATTTGGCTTTAAGAGTACCAACACAAAATATGGAGGATTTCAATAATATAAATAATGTAAGCACATGCGAAATCTTTCTATTTGCTAGCATAGACATATATATATATAAATGAAGTACAAGCAAGCAAATTAACCCCTAAACCTCTCCCCTATTTTAGAATATCAAAAAGTTGAGGGTAGATTAATTCAAAGCTAAGGGACTAATTCTAAAAGGGTTACTAAAAGGTATATTAATTATGAATCATTTAAGCGCATTTGTACAAATTATTGAGGAAAAATATGCATTTAAGCCCTAACGTGTAGTTTATCCAATTTTTGTATTCTTTTGTAGACATTTAAGCACATTTGAGAGATAGAACATATCAATTGTTGAATGATTTTAAAAAATTATTAATCCAATTGTTGTTTAGATGCATAATAGATGCCAATTTTTGAATTTTTAGTACACATGCATACTACAATAGAAGCCATATGGAAGGTTAAAAATTTTTCAAGAAAAATGTAACAAACTTTCATAGGTTAGAAAATTATTTGCTCATTCATGATTTGTCAAGAAAATCAATTTAGCAAACATTCAATCAATGAACATTTTAAAAAATGAGAATTAAGCACTTAGACCTGTTCAAGTATTCGTTCAAACCAAACATTTTAAGCATATATTACATACTAGAATATTAATTATATATAATTGACTCATGTATGTCACCAAACTGAATGCTAAAGGATAAAAATTTAATAGCATTTGTTCGATGATTACCTTAACCTTACCAAACTTTGATGATATGCTCATTATAACTTTGAGGATCATAATTTCTAGTGTTTAAGCATTCATTGATGGTTTTGGCTTGATTTGAAAAGGTTGCATGCTTTATTTGTTTCTTTTTGCTATGCAAGTGTTCATCTTTCGAGGATGGATTGCAAAATTTAAAAAATATCTTGGCAAAAATGAGCATTAGAGGTACTAAGATTTTAGTTGTAAAAGAATATTTAATAAGCTTATGTTTTGTTAGAAATGAAAGATGTTCAATGAGCTTAATGATATTTTGAAATAAGTGATACCAAATGGTAATGAATGAAAAACATTAAGTATATATGGTACCAATTATTGTAATACAAAAAAAAAATAATGATGTATAGAGAAATTTGTATTGTTGAGCATTATGAGTCAATATGGGCACTTAATCATATAATTCATGCATTTAATTTGTGAAACAATCATCAATGAATCAAATATGGTGTTTAAGCATGTGATGAGTTATGAAACGATGTTTATCAAGGTTTAGAAATCATAAAAATGAAGCATTTCAAGTGAAAACTCGTTAAGGAGACCAATTTTGCCTTTAATAGCCAAAAAAGCATGAAATTGGCCAAAATTTACTAGTTGTAACGATAGGGGGGGCTTTTGTATCAATACACAAAGTGATGTATTGATACAAAGTTCATTGTATCGATACAAGTTGGGTTTTTCTTGGTTTTTGTTCATTGTATCAATACAAGGCTCTAAGTATCAATACATGCCATAAGTTTTTCAAAAAAATGCTTAGAAAAATATGCAATTTGGCATTCCAAAACCCATGATTTTATATTCTATTGCAAACATTTGAATTTAAACATTTGATACTCATATGAATAATCAATTTTAGATTAAAATAACTATTAAAATCAAGTTAGAATGAATTAGCATATTTGGTCACATAAGTAAAGCAATATGCAGCTAAAGGTCTTAGAATAAAATATTTTCATTCAAACCATATATGCACAAGTTTAAAAGTATTTTCAATGTATACCAAACTTGTTTAAGCCATAAAACATGAACTTACAACATAATGAAAAATCCTAGGTCTCATGCAAGTATAATTGAATATAAAGCATTAAAGAGACCTAAGAACTTGCTAATGCATGTTTATGGCATTGTATCTTGTACGTAAGCTGTAAATGCTCCTTCTAAGTGTATGCATATAATTTAGTCATGCAATAGAGCTTCTTAATGACTGAAAACATGAAGTTCATCAATATCAACCTTTTATGCACAAATTATTCTTAAGTAATGCTTCATAACATCATTTCACAAATAAATTTAACATATTATCATTAAGCACTAAATCATCAAATGCATGCACATTTAAGCCCATTGTTGCTTAAGATGTAAAGCATGAATTTTCGTTAAACCCATTTTGCATTAAAAACAAATATTTTTTTTAAATTTAATAAAGCATTAATAATTGCAACATGAATAACCAAAACACATATCAAAATTTCAAAGCTTAGAGGTTACCCATCACACTTCTTTATGTGTCTAGAGCATTTATTTGTATTGTGTTGCCCTTTATTGCTCTAACACAGCTACAAGAGACTTTCACTTGGTTTTTGGTACCCAAATTGCTTTAGGTTCTTGAAGATTAGTCTCAAAGCCTCTTGGTCCCTTAGGAACCCATAGTTGCCTAACTTTAAATTATGTCCTTTTCTTGATGGGACAAGTATGCAAATTATGAACATGAAAATTGCAATGTGAGCACTTAATCATATTAACTTGAAAAGATTTTTCTAAAATGATTTTTTTTTCTTGTTCCAAGCTTTCAATTTTTCTTTTCAAATTAAGATTAACTTTCTATAAAATGTTAATTCTTAGCTTAGAGTCATTAAAATTAATTTTCAAATCTTTGTTCTCATTCTCTAAAACAAGTTTTGATTTCAATAGTAAATCATTTTTAACTTTTAATTTTGAGATCATTTTCTTGTGTTTAGAGTTCATTTCCTTGAACTCAACTACGAGATCATCAAATGCATCTTGTAACTCATAAATGTATAGGAATTTAAATTGGGAAAGCTTGAGGTTACCTTGGGCTCATCAAGAGCCATGAAGCAAAGTTGATTTGGTCTTCCTTGGAGTCATCATCATCGGAAGAGTCACTATCATGCCAAATTGCTACAAATGCCTTTTTCTTCTTCTTTTTCAATAATGAGTAATCAGATTTGACATGGGATGATTCATTGTAATTGTAGCACACCACTTTGTTAACCTTTTTAGATTGGGATGATTTGCCCTTATTTATATTCAAGAATTTCTTGAATCTCTTGATAAATATGATCATTTCCATATCTTCACCATCATCATCATCGTCCCTCTCTTTTTTACTCATGCAAGCCTTTAATGTAACTCCAACTTTTCTTGGTTGCTCTTTTCCATGATTTATCTTCATTTTCATCTATGAGGAATGATTCGATGAGCTCATCTAAGGTAAAGAGATTGAGGTCATTTGACTCCTCAATTGCAGTCATTTTAGCTTCCCATGACTTAGGGAGACTATTCAACAATTTTTTTTTACCATCTGCTTGTTAGGATACACCTTTCCAAGACTTTTAAAGCCATTTACTTTGTCCATGAATCAATCAGACATCTTTTTGATGCTCTCCTCTAGCTTCATCTTGAACATCTCATAATCAAGTGAACATGCTTATCTTTGACTCCTTAACTTGATCGATCCCTTTATATGTGATAGCCAACTTGCCCATATCTCTTTGGTATTATCACACAAAGACACCCTATTGTACTTATTGTGGCCTAATGGATACAAAAGTGTGCACATGGCTGTAGCATTGAGTTGGGCCATCTTAGTGTCTTTCTCATCCTATTCCTATTTCTTTAGGAACTTTAAGATCGTCTATCATCTTTGTTGGGATATGTGGGCTTTTCACGATTATCTTCCAAATTTGATAATTATTTGCTTGGACAAATAGCCTCATCCTTGTCTTCTAATACACGTAATCTTCACCATTGAAGAAAGAAAGCCCTACGATTAAATGCCTTTCTTGACCTATACTGAAAATAACACTATTGGCCATTCGCTTATCTATTGTGGATCTTTGCCAAGGATGTTAAGCCTATAAGAAAAAGACACAAGCTCTGATACCAATTACTAGACCTTTCAGCAATGAATGAAATCAAGATGGGGGTGAAATGATTTCTTAAAACTTTGGTAAATTAAAACATTGATAAATAAATTTGAGAAATCTAAATAATAAACTTTGGAGTGTATGTTAGTGAATAAAAATAAACAATTTAAGAAAAAAGAAAAGAAAAAGTAAATCAATGATTTAGAGAGGTTCAGCCTTAATTGCCTATGTCCTCTACCTCAGCCTCACTTGCCTTGTATTTCTATAGCTCACTAACTTAAATTGTCTACCTTTCAAGGACAAGGTATAACCTCTACACTCTAAGATAGAAACCTCTAACCTCTATCTTTTATGGCTAAGTTAGAACCTTCTCTCACTACTTTTGAAGGCTAAGTAGAAACCTTCTCTAATTTTCAGTGGCTAATTAGAAACTTCCCCTTTTTAGAAGGATTTGAGTTTAAACAAATAAAAACTCTAAAGGTTAGGTGTTTATAAGAGTTTTGGCTCAAGGAAAATATATATTTGAAGATTTAAAATGAAGAATAGAAAGATAGGAAGATTTAATCCTATACAAAGATGAACTACTTAGCAAAAATGATGGAAAAGATCAAAGATGTGACTCTAAGCACAATCTCTTAGTTTTTCCTCTTGTTGATGGTGTTGGAGAGGCTTATTTATAGCCTTGATCATGATGATTACAACCATTGGGGATATTTGGTGAAGGAATATAGGGGTTAAAACCTTCCAAATGTCATTTCCCATTGCTCCCCATGCATCTAAATCGATGCAATTGAGTGGGTATCGATCATTGAACAATCCTATATTGATACAAAATAATCTGTTTGGATACATGATCAGTGATTTCTACATTTTAAGGTTATTTAGCTAGTGCTAAGTATTGTATTGGTACATTCATATGAAAATCAATTTTAAGAGGCTTTTCATGACTTTAAAGCGTGTAAAACTTATCCAAGACATTTTTATATAAAAGTATGTACTAAGAATACATTTTTGAGTGCTTGAAGCATTAAAACACATTCTAGTATTTTTTTAAATTGTTTACAAAATATTTCATGGAAAAAATACTAATCTTCAAAATATTTAAACACAGGCTAATTAAGCTTAAGTTTTAGTTATATCAAAATTGAGATTAATTCAAAGTTAATATAGCTAACAATATTGAATGATTAGAGCTTATGTATCGACAGTCTCAAGAACAATCACTTCACAAGAATGAGGAACTCTAACCTCTAATAGCGGAGTTAACTAACTTATTGTCTAATGCAATAAAGGATAAAGGGCAAACAATCACTACCAACATGGGTAAATGGTCGGCTAATCCTTAAGGCAACTTAAATGGTGGTTCTAAAGCCAACAATGCTCATGAAAAGGTATCGCATGAGTAGCAACCCCTGACAGCTCTGATTCCATCGACTTAGCCATTCATCTATCTAAATTTAGCATCTGCACCCCTTTTGGTTCATAGATACCAGGTCGGGGGCTTTTCACTACTAAGAGCCTTAGTTTCAGACCTTGATGAATAGACAAGGTAAGAGAAAGCATAGAGGTTTTCTGAAACTGATGAGGGCCTATGCAAGTATTAATCATTGGAACAATGCCTAAAGGTTGTTGAAGGTAGTGACAAATTCAGGATCATAGATGCAAACTTTTTCAGTTTAGTCTCTAATTTCATCATCCTATCTAAATTCAAGGTGCTAGATTTTGAAAAAAATACACAGGACTACAGATCCCATCACCCATCTTTGCATGTACTGCTGGAAGATGGCTAGGTATGAAGAGAATGAAAAACTATTAATCCACTACTTCTAGGGTAGCCTAAACGGGGTAGCTATTTGTTGGTACATAAGGCTTGATCCCATTAGTGTTTAGGCATGGATAAATCTAGCCCGCCCTTTCCTAGATTAATATAAGCGTGTATCAGTAGGCCTCAGACTTATTTTCTCTAATGGGCGTGGAAAAGAAAGCCAATGAAAACTTTAGGCAGTATACTCAAAGATAGAGAGAGGAAGTTACTCAGGTTCACCCTTCTTTGATTGAGAAGGAAATAATGATTATGTTTGTTAGCACCCTCCGAGCTCCCTATTATGAGAAGTTTGTAAGGAATGCAACTAAAAACTTTGCTAACATGGTCATATTGGGAGAGATGATTGATAATGCCATAAAGAGCAGGAGATATTAGGTGCATAGTTATCTAACTCAACTAAGAAGCCTATGGTTAAGGGTAAAGAGAAATGAGTAAATGCCATCAATAGAAGCCCAACAAAGTTAACACAAAATATGTATCCTACATAAAGCATGTACTTCCTGAACATGGCCTACCTTGGCTTCAACCTTTACCCACCAGTGCCATAACTGGTTTACTTTGCTAGGTTTAACCCAAGGATAAGCTTCGTGCTAAGTTTTATTCCGAACACTGCTCATAATGCTCAACCTTAAAACATGAACAATGCTAAAACCCTTAACAATCAATGGTACCCTATGAGAGAAAACATTTTAACCTACTCCCATACTCTTATAAAGAAATCTACTCTCGCTTGCTAGCGAGCTAGTTGGGGGCCCTAGTATTCATAAACTCGAGATCACCTTCGTATCCCAAATGGTATAATGAAAACACCTATTGTGAATACCATCTAAGGCATAGAGCCATTCTATTGAGAACCATATTTCATTCAAAAGGAAGGTGTAGGGTTTACTAAAAAAGAGCATGATCAAGGTCGAACAAAGACCTAGACCAAATATTGGAGCTTATATGTTTCCAACCATGTGAAGCCAATAGTGAATGTGATGATCGATGGGAAGACTTGTTAAGTTAAGAACAACATCAAAGAGGTCAAGACACCAATAAGTAAAGAATGGCAAGCTTTTATGAAACCCAAAATAGTGGTAGAATGTTAAAAAAACCAAAGTAAAAAAATCGCTAAACTCTTGTATTAGCACTACGAACAGAAACAAACCCTGCAAAACTGTGTAAATTTCCTAGAGATAGTATAAGAGATGATAGATTTCTCAGAGATCAAGTTTCATGAGGATAGAGATGAAGACATGAGCCCATCTATCAATGCCATAAAAAAGGATGGGAAGAACCCTTCCTACTAGGTTAGGAGGCTATTAGGTTTTTCCACCAACCGATCAGATATCTAAGATGCATCTGTCCAGCCTACACCAAAAATGATCATTCAATTCCTATTCCCTTTTTCCTTACAAAGAAAGCAAGGCATTACCTTGGAATTACAAAAGTAAGACTCTGATAATAAAAAAATCTAGTTAATAAGCCACTATGTGGATCTTTCAAAGGTAACCCACTTAACTCGAAATGGCAGATGTTATGCTCTAGCTATAGCAAAAAGTGAAATTTGGCTAAGGAACACTGTTCTTATCCCTAAGTACAGAAGACAATGACCAAAAAAAAAAATTCGAGAGCTATCAAAAAGCTGATAAATGAGAAAAAGCTACAGAAGTCCTCAAGTTCATCAAGCATAGTGAATACAGCATCGTTGACCAATTGAAAAAATAGTCGGTAAAGATATTAGTGCTCTCACTACTCTTAAATTTTGAAGCACATAAAAATGCCTTTATTAAAGTTCTGAGCAAAGCATGTATGCCATATGATATCCCATCTACCAGTTGAATCGATTGGTAAGTGATATCACTACTAATAATTACATCTCCTTCAGTGATGATGAGATCTCCTATAGAGGAAGAAAAAGTTAAAAAGCTCTCCATATCATAACCTACTAGAAATGTAGCACATTGCCTAAGGCTCTCATTGTAACGCGTTTCATATCAAGCATAGTCCTAAGGTTGTGTGAGCATTTGATGGGATTGGTAGAGACATTGTAAGGAATGTTATTATCCCTCTTCAAATTATCTCATGTACTTAAAAAGTAGGCTTCTGCATGATGGACATTTCTCCACTTTATAATTACCGACTATGGATTCACTCAGTGAGAGTAGTACCATCATCATTGTATCAAAAATTGAAATTCATCATTCAGAACAAAGTCATCAACATCGAAAGAGAGAAAGACATTATTACTGCTACTTCTACTAATGCCCCATATACTAAACCTGATAAGTATGTCCTAGAATCCTTTTTTCAGTTAAGTTCATCAATGTTACCTATGTTAAGAAAGGTTTACTAATGGTCAATCATCAACTATTGAGGAGTACTCATAGGGGTCTAAAATTGACCATTGGTAAAGGTGCCCTAGCTAGAAAAGGATTCAAAATTGTCTCCAAGGTATTGCCCGAGCTCTGAAAGTCACTAACCAAAATCGACAAGAGAGGCTTAGGATTTAAACCTAATACATAGTAGAAAAAAAGCTAGCTCACAAGAACCATGAAAAGAGGATGGCTCGTCTATTGGGTTAAGATTTAGGACATGGACTAATGATTCTATTGCAACTATAGGAAGGTTTTCATCTTGGAGGACATATGAATCCAGATGTTAGCTTTGACCATGTGATGATCATTTTGAGCAAGACATTTAGATATTTCTCTATCAATGCAATTGATGAGCGAAAGACTTCAGTAATACACCATAAGACCAATTTGTGCCTTCTAGGAATTGTTTCAAATGTTTAGACTAAAATTGAGATTCCTATCCTATTTAAGTTTGTTTTAAAGTAATCCTATTAACTAAATCTACATGCTTCTAAGAGCATTGTAGGACCTTTTGTACAGGCTTTTTTTATTAAGTATTATTAATAAAAATGACTAAGCATTATGCATGTCATCTATTGTGCCCATTCTTATTTTCTTGCCAACTCTTAGACTTTTCTATACATATTTTTTTTTGCTTATATTGTTCTTTTTCCATTATTTTAGGTACCCAAATGAAAGTAACATAAATGTTTATACTTAGATTTGGGGAATCAATTTTGAGCAACCAACCTGTTTTGGCAATGTTGAGACTAAGTAAGATTTTAAGGAAGGTCTTGTTCCACCAAATCTGTTAAGGTTAATTGAACAGGAAGAAAAATAGATCTTACCCTATAAGGAACCTTTCAAAACCATAAACCTTCAGACAAATGAAGATAAGAAAAAAAGATCAAGATTGGAACCTCCATAAACCCATCAACTCATATTAAACTAATAAACACTCCAAGAATATCGAGATGTGTTTGCCTGGTCCTACCAAGACATGCCTAGATTGGACACTAACATTATGGTCCATAGACTTCCTGCAAACCTAAATGTAAGCCTATAAAACAAAAACTTTAGAGAATAAAACCGAAGACGCTTTTGAAAATTAAAAAGAAAGTAAAAAAGCAATTCGATGCAAGATTTCTCATTCTAGCTAAGTATACTAAATGGGTAGACAACATAGTCCTAGCCCCTAAAAAGGATTGCAACATTCGAATGTGTGTAAACTATGAGGACCTAAACCAAGATAACCTGAAAGATAATTTCCCTTTGCCCTATATTGATATTTTAGCAGACAATATCACTAAAAATTCACTATTTTCCTTCATGAATGGATTTTTAGGTACATCTAGATGAAAATGGCACCAAAAACATGGAGAAAACCACTTTCTTGACCATGTAAGGTACTTTTTGCTATAAAGTTATGCCTTTTAGACTTAAGAATGCTGGATAAGCTATTAAAGTGCAATAGTCACATTTCATGACCTTATGCATAAGGAGATAAAGGTTAATGTGGATGACATGATTGCCAAATTGCCAAAGGAGAGTAAGCATGTTACAAACCTTTAAAAAATCTTTAAACAACTGCAGAAATATCAGCTTAAGCTAAATCATGCTAAATGCACTTTGGGCATCACTTCTGACAATCTATTGGGTTTTTTTTATGAGTAAAAGATGGATAGAGGTTGATCCCAACAAAATCAAGGCCATGCAAAATTTGCCATCGCCTTGTACTTAAAAGAAAGTGAGGAATTTACAAGGAAGGCTAAACTATATAACTAGATTCATATCTCAGTTAACCGATGAATGTGATCAAATCTTCTAGTTGCTTCGAAACAAAATCATAAGGAATGGAATGAAGAGTGTGAAGAAGCCTTTGATAAGGTCAAACATTACCTCTCAAACCTGCTAATACTTGTGCGACTAGTACCTAGTCGACCTTTAATCTTGTACTTATTAGTTTTTGATAAGTCTATATGTTGTGTGTTGGGTTAACATGACACGTTAGGTCAAAAATAGCAAGCTATCTATAAGTAAGAAGTTCGCAGAGTGTGAAAACAACTACTTAATAGTAGAAAAGCTCTTGGATAGCCTAGAGTTTAAGGCAATTCATGCTATACCATACCACATGGCTAATCACCAAACTTGACCCCATTAAAAACTTATGCAAGGCCCTTCCCTTGTTAGGCAGACTAGCCAAATCACAAGTCTTGCTCTTTGAATATGACATCTTGTGTGTAAACCAGAAAACCATCAAGTATAGTGCAATAGCCAGTTTCTTGGCAAGCGAGTGACCGATAACTACAAGCCTTTGGAATTTAAATTTTTGGATAAAGATCTAATGTGCATATCCAAAGCAAAAGATACTCCCAATTGTTGCCAATCTTGGAAGATGTACTTTGATTATGCTTTTAATGCATTGGGGCATGGAATTAAGACAATTTTGATCTCACCTGATGAAAATTACTACCCCTCCACTACTAGATTATGACTATACCAACAGCATAGCCGAATATGAAGCCTACATTATAGGACTCCAACCCGCTATTGAAAGGGGTATCAAAATTATACACGTATTCAAGGATTCAGCATTAGTGATCTATTAGCTCCAAAGAGAGTCGTAGACTCAAGTTGCCAAAATAATCTAATATAACAAGCTAATATCCAAATTAAGATAAGACTTTAACAAAATTAGCTTCTAACATTTATTGCGGGAGAACAACCAAATGGCTAATGCTCTAGCAACCTTGGCCTCTATGTTCAAAGTAAACCTCGAGTCAGATGTCACACCTATTTAATTGAGTATCCATGAAGCTCCAGCCCATTGCCATAACATAAAGTAGAAAAGAGATGGATTACCATGGTACTATGACATTCTTAGTACATTAAAGATCAATAGTATCTCAAGCATGCTATTAAAACTGATAAGAAAACCATCTAAAGAATGGTTGAGAGTTTCATTCTAGATAGTGGAAATTTATAAAAGAAAGGATAAGATCAAGTATTACTCCTGTTTGTGGATACTTCTAAAGCTAAAAGAATCCTAGAAGAAATCCACGAGGAAATATACGGTACACATGCCAATGGACATCGAATGGCATATTTGAAAATGACTATATGGATTATGCTTGAAAATGCCATAAATGCCAAATCTATGTGGACAAAATCCATGTCCCACTATTACCTTCACATGCCCTGATAGCTTCATGGCCTTTCTCTATTTGGGGCATGGAGATGATCAAACTTATTGCTCTTCAGGCTTCCAACGGGCACTGTTTCATCTTGTTCATATGCCAATGTCACCAAACCCGTGATATAAAAATTTGTAATATAGGACATCATTTGTAGATATGGGCTTCCCAAATATATCATTATAGACAACTTGAAGAATATGATGATGCAAGTAGTTTGCTTTCAACTCAAAATTCATAACTCAATCCTATATGCCCAAAAATGAATGGGGTAGTCAAAGTTGCCAATAAAAATATCAAGAAAATAGTTGCAAAGATGGTTGAAATATACAAAGACTGGCATGAGAAGTTGCTTTTGCGCTACATGCTTATCGCATAACGATTAAGACTTCCATAGGCCCTACCCTATTCTCTCTAATCTATGGCATGGACATTGTTTTAACTATCAAGGTCAAAATCCACTCACCCAGAGTATTGATGAAATCACAACTTTAAAAAGCTAAATAGGTCAAGGATTGATAGAATAGCTCAATCCTTTTTACAAGAAAAGGATAAAAGCTATTTGTTTTGGGTAAATGTGCCAAAAGCGTACAATGAGAGCCCATAACAAGAAAGTCTGTCCTCATCAATTTTAAGAAAGTGACCAGATATTTAAACAAATCCTCTCAATCCATAAAGACATTTACAAACATAGACCCTAAATGAGGAAGGGACATATATATTGAAATATGTAGTTTTTGCATAGCCCTAATCTTAACTAAAATGGATGGCGGTGACTTGCCCAATCCTATCAAATCTGATTCCATCACAAAATACTATGTTTGAATTAGATTTTAAGGCAAAAACCCAAAAGAGCATCCTATAACCCTAAAATACTCGAATAAAAACCTAACAAAGATGTCTCAAGAAATAAGCTAGCTTAAGTCAAAAACTCAAAAGAAGGCTTAAGTGACCAAACTTTTATTTACTTAAACCTAAACAAGTCCAAACTATCAGTAACCTAGACTAGCACCAACCTAGCCTATTCACTATGCCATGACCAAAATGTCAAATCATAACCTGATACACCTACATTACTTTAACTTACCTTACTGAACCTCATTCTCAACTAAACTTAGAGATAAAAGATAGTGCCTATCTAACCTCGAGGTAACCATTATATCATTGGGTAATTTGAAAAGTCTTCATGGGTTGGCCAAACACCAGATTGATTGACTGTTTGAGAAAAGTCTCTAAAAACACTTAATAGAAGTCATTAGCATCAAAGGCACTAACTCCTCAAAAAACCTATTCTTATCTCTTTTGCATCTAAAAACTTTTCATGGTCCTAAAATTTTTCATAAATTGTACCTTCCTTTTTTAAATGAAATACTTTGATTTCTTTTTTAATTCCTTTTGGTAATTCATGCGTTCCATGTTCTATTATGTTTTTCATTTAATTTATAATGCTTGATAAATAGACAAAATTGATAATAGGATTTCCTAGTATTACTTCAAAAAAGATGAAAACTTTGTAGGAACTTTGTTTTATATCTAAAGATTAAGAATGAACCATTAGAACCATAGTCGGCCTTACTCTTAGACCTTTTCATTTTAAAGACATGATCAAAATCTTCTTCTCAGTAAACCTTAGCCAAAAGGTAGAACCAAGAACCCATTTTGAACTTTTGTTATTAGCCCCTAAATTTTAGGTCAGTTAACCTAAAGTACCAAAAACAACCCTCTAAATTAAATCAAAGCATAAGCCTACCAAACTCGCTAGCAAACTTAGCAAAAAGCCCTCAAACATGAGCAAGTCAAATCAATACCTTTCTTTTATGATTACGAACCATTTGTACTCTTTAAAAACAACCTTACATTTAAAGCCTTTAAAAATCTCAGGCAAGATTAATGAACCCTAGGGTAATAAGTTGCTCATTTAAAATAGTGGAAAAGCAAATAGCTAAAAATAGCTACAACCGATCATTGAATTAGGCTTCTAAATTCATTAATTTTGCATGACTTAAACATGCATTTACATGCTCATGCACCATCAATGCAAAAATTAACATCTTTTAGGTATAAATTTTTAACCCCAAAAGTTAAACTAGCAAAGAATCTGATGTACAGATTCCTGCTCTTGAAAAGCCCTAAAAGGCTCTAGGTAAAAATTCTTAACTTTGCAAGCTTGTAAATCAGAAAGCATCTAGGTAAGGTTTCTAAAACTCATATCTCTTAGTCCATAAAGAGCTAGGAATCTATAAAGTCCTTCCACGTAGGCACCAATCGAGTTTATCCACAAAGAGTAGGACACCAACTGAGTCTATCCATAAAAAAGTTAGGCACTTCTCGAGTCTGTCCACAAAATGTTAGGCGCATGTTAAATCAATCCATAATGAGCTAGATGCCAATCGAGCCTGTCCATAAAAAGTTGGTGCATGTTGAGTCAATCCATAATGAGCTAGATGCCAATCGAGCCTATCTACAAAGAGCTGGGCACTAATTAAACTTAACCATAAAAAGCTTGACACCTATCGAGTCTGTCTACAAAGAGCTGGGCACTTGTCGAGTCAGTCTATAAAGATTTGGGCACCTATCGTGTCAGTTTACAAAGAGCTAGATGCCTATTAAGTCTATCAACAAAGAATTGGGCACTAGTGAGTCTGTTCATAAAGAGCTAGGCACTTGTTGAGCTAATCCATGAGGGATGGATGCCTATCGAGTTTGTCCACAAAGAGCTAGGCACTAGTCGAGTCTATCTACAAAAAGTTGGGTACCTATTAAGTCAATTCACAAAAAGCTAAATGCTTATTGAGTTTGCACCTGTTTAGGGGGTTAAACCTTAGAAAAACTAAAAGTTCAATAAGGAGGTTTAACCATATAAAACTTAATTAGACTTTTATTGAGATCATTAATATATTATACATATTAACATGAAATATTAATTTAATCTAATTTTTGTAGGCACTCAAGAGGCATCATCCCGCATTAGATGAAATGGTGCTTCTTTGTCTTTACCATATTTCTGACACTTAGTAATGGCTAAATAGGGTAGTTGTAGACACCCTATTTTGTCTGGGCTAACATCTAAGGCATTAGAGGTCATCATTCGGGATACCATCAAGAGTATTTGGATGAGCATAGATCTATTCTCCATCATTTCAGCTTAGGTAAAAGTTCAAAGAGTCAAATGTGCATAAATTTTACATTTTTGCATAAATGAATAAATACATAGACTTCATGTATCGATACAGGACCTCCACATAATTAAAATTCAAAATTTACAAGTTTTATCGATATAATTAGGGGTTATTTCGATACAATTGCTTAATGTATCAATACATCGATCAAATATATCGATATAAGGCTTGGCGGTAGATAAATTTGATTTTTGGCCAATATGTATCAATAAATAAGTGATCGTATTGATACATTTTGGGTTTTATGCCTAGATGTATTGATATATTCAGGCAAAATTACCTAGTTCATGGTAGTTTTTGGCTCTCGCATCTTTAGGTCAAAATTTTATTTTAGCCATTTGTCTTACATAAAAAATCATCAAAATTCATACTAGGCCTTATTATTAGACTTAAGACTCGATCAAATGAATTTTTTAGGCACAAAATGACTAGAACATGGGACATTTTCATGAAATACAAGGTTATCTAGGGGTGTCCTTGGCTTTTCGCTATCAACAAGCTATTGTAGCCCCTTCTGCTCCACCACTTTACATGCTACAACCAATGAAAATCTAGCCAGATATGTATAGTACCTAGAGCTATCATGTGGTACATGTCTAAAATGCAAAAATACCCTTGCTTTGGCTTTAAAAAGCTTGGCTAAGCACTTTCATATAAAAAAGCCAACTTTAGCTCAACAAAAGGACTTTCTACACAGACCACATTATTCAAAACAACCTTCTTTTTTCATAGTTCTTCTAATAGCCCTCCAAAACCTTCATTCCTTACTTTCTTTCATCATCAAGCTCCTTTCTATCCATAATATCATTCAAAAAGCTTAATTTTGCTAGTTTTTCTCGCTCATATATAGCATGTTACGGAAGGAAAAGTGAGTAAAAAACTCCAAACTTGGGAAAATTAAAAGAGCCTAAAAGTTATTGCTTTAAGTAACCAAGGAAAAAAAGAGTTTCACAAGCGTTGTTGGTATATTTTTATGCTTTCCTCATCATTTCTTTGCATATACATATATCTCATGCTGTCTTACTTAACCAACCCTCATGAAACCATGACCTTCATAAGAAAACATGCATCTTTGAGCCTGTTTTGATGATATTTTGTGGTTATAATGATTGGATGTTGGTTTGAAGCTTAAATCATATTTTTCTTTGCTTATCTCAAAACAGCCACTGTTTCATTGATTTTTAATATTCTCCATCACCATTCATGTATAAAATTTAAGATGAACGGTTATCCTAGGATGTTTTGGTATTCTATTAAGCTTGATGATTTTTTATTGGCTTGATGATATAAAAATCATGTCTTTACTCTTGTAAAAATTTGTCTCCATCTGTTTCATGCCATGGAAACATATTTCAACATGTTCATACCATATTTTACATTGATATAAGCTGCTCTTATTTCTTCATGCATTTTCCTACATTTCATACATATTTAGTACATTTTATGTGATAAAAATGTTGTTTTTTTGTTGTGCTAACACATGTTTTTTTTTATAGATGCCATGTTTACATACTTTACATATTAAACATGTCTTTTTGAAGTCTTTCTTTAATGAGTATTTGCTACAAAAATTGGTTTTCAAAAAAACCCCCAAGTTAAACTCTATGTTACCTCTAATAATGGAGAATAACATTAGTTTGATGTTTTCACCAAATTGGTCCTTTAATCTTAGGGATAAATCAAGCTTTCCATGTTTGGATTTATGGTTAAAGGAGGTTAAAAATTTTTGTTTCCATAATAAATAGCCTTTTACTTGTTCTAAAGAGTTTATATCTTGATTTTAAGTTTAATACCCTTGTTTGTGATATGGTTAATTGGTTGTTTTATCATCCTAAACTACTCCAAGAATTTGTAAATAATTTTGTGAAGCCATGTCACCTTTTTTTCTTTCATAGATGCTTGGATGTCTATGGCTCAAATTTAGCCCTAAGAAACCCAAAAAAAAATTGAAAAACACCCTTATTTTGCCCTGGCAGCACTATAATCACAACTTGAAAAATCATTTTGAGCCCTAAAACATTTTTCTAGAATCTTTTTGGTATTTTTCTCCTAAAGGCATCAAATTACCTTTCAAACAATGTCTCATTTGCCTTTGGATCATTTTGGACGAGGGATCATTTTGTGTCAGAATTGTCGAGAATCACACACTTGGATCTCTGTCAAAATAATTTAATAGAATTGGCTGAGATATAGGGCCATTGGGGAAATGTAAAACAAACTCAATTCATAGAAAAATATAGACATATAGCTCTCCTGCTCCAAATACAGGTGGATGAACAACTGGTGCAAGCTTTAATAGAATTCTGGGATCCCTTATATCAGTGTTTTTCATTCAATCAACATGACATGACTACAACTATAGAAGAAATCACATCTTTACGTGGATTAAGGCCTTTAGAGATGAGACCCATTTATTGCAAGGAACGTAACCCAACAAGTTTTTAAAAGAAACTAGGGTAAATTCTTCTTAAATTTCAAATAAAGCAATCAATATATTAAGCAAAAAAATAAATGCCAGTGTTATTTCATGGCAAGTTCTATGAGAATATATAAAAGTACGCTCAGATAGGTAAAATGCTCCCGATGCATTTGCTTTAGCTATATATGGCTTAGTTTCTTCTCAAGGATACTCGAACATGTCGAAGCAATTATGGTAGATCTTTTTTACTAGTTGCAGAGAAATATACATCTAGCCTCTACCATTTTAGCTGAAATAATTTAAGCACTCAATACATGTCGAAAAGCAAGTCAGGGTAGATTTTCTAGGAGTGCATTGTTACTATATGTTTAGGCTCGAAGTCATCTTTCAGGTGAAGGTGCTTAAGGTTAAGCCCTGCTTCTCACATTGTGTTCTTCTCCAAGAATTCATCAAGAAGAAATGGCCTAAGTTCAAAACTAAGAATCAATGGGTCAAAACATTGAAAAGTTGGGCCACTTATAACGTGGATATCTTTTTAGTTTTCACCGAAACCTTTTGTGTATCAGTGAAATCATCTATTCTTTGTGCCTTTACTTAGTCTATGGGGCACTATAGGATATGCACTATTGTTAGTTCGACAACAGTATGAGTCACTAATTTATCCCCATGACTTTTAGTTTAGCCAGTGTAGATCTAGAGTATCATGGTAAAGGTTATAGAAATTTACTTCAGTCGATTTCCTTACATTGAAGAGAAAGATATAAGTTAGGGTTACATGCTTATATAGATTAGACTACTCCAAGATATGATGCTTGAAAGAGTATTCAAGGTTGCACCATGATTATCCCAAGTACAAATTGAGTCAGTCTCCAGGTATCTATCTAACCAAAGCCCTCTGTGCCTTCTGAAGTTGACGTAATAAAAGATAGAATAGCAAGAGATCAAAAAAGATTAGGTGTTGCAAACCTAACTCTTCAAAAAATAGTTATGCATCTAAGAATAAAGATGGAGGCTAAAGAAAAAGATGTCTAGAAAATGGAGGAGAAGTATAATTTGATGAAGTAAGGTTGGGTCAAGCAAAACAAAAAGATGAAGTTTGTGAGCATATTTTGGAGCTCAAGTGGAACCTCTAGCAGGATGACTAAAAAAATGCATAAGCTTCGTGAAAAGTTAGTAGTATGGAAAGCCAAGACTTTAGAAAAAGAAGCTAGGGCAACCTTTTTTGAGGGGGAACAAAGGGCACATATTGACCCTTATATTCAGCTAAAGAGATTTATAGAATGAAACGAGTAACTCAGGGCTACCTTTGGTGAAGAACAAGAAAGAGTGTCTCGATTACTTCAAGATAAAGAAATCCTTGTAATGACTATTGAGGAAATGAGGCAATTATTACATTAGCAAGTTAATGACATCAATGCTTGGGCTCAAGCCTATCAAAAGATGAATGCATATTGGGATGATAAACTATGGCGGGTTAAGGATGAATGTGAAAGATGGAAAGTTAATTCTATTGGTTAACAGTTTTACATCGATCATCTAATGAAATAAATGCATGCAATAGTGATTCAAGCCAAACAGATGATGGAAATAATCCAAGTCTTAAAGAGTCAGATTAATATAGTAAGAGAATATAGGCCTAAAGTACTTGAAATTTTAGAACAAGCTCAACATTAGTATGACCAATTTTTCTTGGATGTAATCCATATATGATTAACAATGTTTAATATTTCAAAAAGTTAATGAAAATTTAAAAGTTCTGAATCTTTTGCTAAAGTAAGTGTTCCAAATCTTTTGCTAAAGTAAGTGCTCCTACAAATTGCATTCATACATTTATATCATACATACATCATTCATATATACATACATATTCATACATTCATTCACAAATGCAAATTTAACTTAAGAAAATTTAAAATTTTCCTTTTAAAGGTTTTAACATTGGAAACTCAGAGAGAGCCATCGAACAACCACCCGCGTATCGCTACTATACTCAATACAAAGCAAGAAAAATGGATGAGGACCAGTTAGCAAAATTACAAAGACTGGAAGAAAGTTAGCTTCAGTCTTAAGAGGCCATGATTAAAAGGCAAGAAGAATTACAAGTGCAAATCATAAGATTAATGGAATTGCTTATGGTAAGAGAGTTAGCCTGCTAACACTCTGAAGGTACTACTAGTATTCCTACAAGGACATCCAAGGGGTGCAGCTTGAAACACCTTTAGCAATTGCTTAAAGAACATAAACATCAAACACCCAAAATGTACAACAAAATGTTCTTGAAGTTAAAATGCCCTTAATCATTATTATCAACCCTAAATGCTCTTTCACAAGAAGAGATAAAGAGCTGCACTTACACGATAAGAGTTACCAATGCCTACCCTTAATAAGGAAGAAAAGCATAAGCAGAAATGTAAAAAGCTAGCCGAAGCAAAAATTGATAAGAAAAATCACAACTTCTTGAAACAATACTTAAGGCTATAGAAAATGATAAGTTTTACACCAGTGTGGATGTTGAAGACTTCAACCTAGTACTAGATTTGGTCAAAATTCGTGGTTGAAATCATTCTCAAATTTCTATAGCTTTTGATTAAGTATATCTTCTCCCAAGTTAGAATAAGTAAGTGATCTCGTTCCATAAATCCTGGAATTTAGATAAAGTGTGATACTTCTTATGATTTTAATAGGATTATCTTAATAACAAAATATTGACTCTTATTAAACTATATGAAGTTTACGGACACCTAATTTTATCCAAGACCCTTTTCTGGTAGCTTGAAATATCTGAAACTAAGAACTAAACGGTTGCCTGGTAAGGTTAGATTTCCTTAAGGTGGACTGGACGTTTTCAAAATCGATTTGCTTATACCTAAATGGCACATATGATAGAAAAAGTGTCATTTTACAAGTCAACAAGAATAAATCTTTGATAAAAAAGATAAATATTCAAAAGAAAAATTAGTTTTTAAATATTTTCTTATCAAATTTAGAAATTCATTTTTATAGATAATCATGGCCATTTTTAGAAATTTTTTGAGATTTTTCATAAAAAATTTGTAAGTTGACTGTTGAATTTTTAATTGGTACCTATATAGTATTTATGTCAGTATGCACTTTGAAAAATAAAAAAATATTTAAGAAGAATTTTGTATTGGCATTTTATATCACGAGATGTCATATTGTTAAATTTATTCATTAATTTAAAATTTTCACTATACTAAAAGTGCCATGCTCGCGAAACTTTTTAGCAAATTTTGGTTTAAATTTCAAGTTTTCATCCTTATTTTTAAAAATTAATATTTTGATTAATATGTTAAAATTTAATTTATTTTTATAAAGTTGAGCATATTTTTGGAATTTTCTCATTTCCAAGATACGAAATTTTTTAATTCATAAATTTTTCGATGTAACTTTTTTAAGTTTAAATTTTAAAATTCTTTAAATATTTTTATTAAATTCATATTAATTCAGTTTTCGAAACTCTAATTTATTTTATAAGCCTTTTTTTTTAAATATCAATTATCTTCTATAAGGATTTTTTTTTTAAAATCTTATGAGTTTAGATTTTTTAATTACCTTTTCTTTACATGCAAAATTTCTCAAAATTTTCCCTTAGAGTTCAATGCTTAGGATTTTCATGAATTTTTTTTATTTTTATTTTGGGCCAAATTTCCTTAATATGCTTAAAACTTTTAAATTTTGCAAATTGGCCCAACAAACCCGATAATTTATTGACAAGTCAAATAACCTTGCCAAGCCCATTTTTTATTTTCCCAGGTCCATTTCATTTTATACAAGCCCAATAAGCTTATTTGTGATTATTCCATTAATTTTATGATAAGGCCCAATTAGGCTTATTTTAATTTAACGACAGAACCCATAATGTTTTTTCTTTTCAAGATTTTTATTAATTTTTTTTAGGTCTGAAGTTTCAAATGGATACTTAATTGAGCTTTTTACGTGTTTAAATTCGTAAATAAATTTATTAATTCATAACTTTTAATTTCTTATAATTTAGTCCTTCCAATTTATTTTTTTATAAAATTTGTAATTATGACCTTTTTTTTATTTTTTCCATTCTTAAAATTTTGTTCATCTTTATTTTAATTGTGGAATTTAGTGATTTATTTACATGAACAAGTTTGGTTGGATTTTAATTTTTCTGGAACTAATTTAGTTACATTTTAACTATATATTAAATTAATATTTTCTTAAATCATCATAAAACCTAGGGTTAACACACATTAGTTTTTTTTACTAAAATGGGATGAATTAATTAAAGCTTATTATTTTCTAGAAAAATCTATCCAATAAATTAACAAAATAAATAAATAAATAAATGGAATTTTGTAGAAACTCCTAGAGCCAATCACTATAAATAGGTTTCTTAAGTTTTTTTAAGCTTATTACTAAAAATGGACTTTTATCTGTCTTAACAAAAACACTAAAAAAACACAAAATTTTCTTAAGTTTTCAAGTTTTTCAAGGTAAAAACTCTTAGAAAAGTTTTAGTTTTTGTTACTTCTATTCATTTTTCTTCCTTTTAGGGAGCCAAAATCATGCTTGAGCTCATGAATTTTAATCCATGTTAAAAGGCTAAGCATGAAGGCAATGATCAAAGTTTGTTGATTTTGTTCTTTTATTTAATTTTTATTAGTAATATGTTGATTTTCATCATAATTATTTGTGTTTATTGATGGAAATAATGTTATTTTCATGTAAATATTTTCATAATATTTTTTAATATTTTAACATTGATTTATGTTGATATATTCATTATTTATCATGATTTTTCGTATTTTTAAGCTTGATAAAAATTATGACATGTGTTAATGTTGATATTCAGGTAAATATGTGATGGAAAAATTATTTTCTTAGTGAAATACATGTTGGTTGAATATGTTTGTAACTTCTTATGAAATTTCATTTCATGTTTTTATGAGATTTAGGACTATTTTGTAAAGTTTTAAACTTACTAAGGTTTGAAAATAATTTTCCAAAATTTCAAGGCCTTGGAAGGTATTTCTATGCTTGGCCGAAATTAATATGTATGATTTTGCAATGTTTTATTTTTTAGGCTATTTTGTGACTATGCAACGTTTAGGGACTAAATTGCAAAAATTAAAAAAATTATTTCAATGTCATCCAAGCTTGGCCAAGAGCTTCATATACCTTTGTGGATGTATTTTCTGTATTTTTGACGTGTTAAAATATACGTTATGCATTTGTAGCCCTTTTGGGACCTTTTTCTAATTTTAAAAAGTTTAGTGACAAATTTGAAAAATGGAAAAAAATTGTTTCAAGGCCATAGGTGCTTGGTTGAATGTTTATTGTGATTTTTATATGATTTCCATGATTTTTGTAATGTATTTGATATTTATTTATAAATTTCTTTCGTTTAGGGACTAAATTAAAAAAATGGAAAAGTTTAGAGTTCATTAAGAAAAGCTTAGCATTTTAGGGCCAAAATGGTCATTTAATCATTAAAATTTGCTATTTAGGATATTTTGGTCATTTTGGAATCAAATTTTTGGTGGGGGTCTAAAAAGGATTAAAACTTTTCATATTATTTCAATTTTTCATTATGGTATGAAATATAATTTTTGAAAAGTTTAGGAGTTTAATTGTATTTTTTGCATTTTACATCACTTTTAATATTCTAATTACCCATTTAGGGTAAAATTGTTTTTTAATCATTTTTAGGTCATTTAGGGTTATCAAGATGCTTTCGAGATGGAGGTTGTCCCTAGGGGTATTTTATTAATTTCCCTTAAAACTAAGTCTTATGTAGTAACCAGGTTTTCTCATGACAAAAATATGCATTAAGGATATGGGTTATATTTTTTATGATCATTTTTGAGTCCTTTAAGGGTGTTGGGATACTTTCACATTGAAGGTATACTCCAAAGGCATTTTGGTAATTTTGCAATAAAATCAAGTCTTTTATAGTTACTAGGATACTTTAATTTTGAAGATATTCTAAGGGACATTTTGGTCTTATTAACCATGTTTAAGTCCTTTGAGTCTAGTTTCATATGTGTAATTGAAATTAAGTCTTAGGACAAATATTAATATTTTTAATAAAACCAAAATTTTTAGAAAATTAAGGTAATGTCTCTGAGTTAAAATAACACGTGGAATTTCTCTTAGCATATAAGAAAGATTCTACGAATTATTTTAATAACGAGATATCTTTTTTAAAGTGAAGATCAGGGTTTCTCAAATTTTAAGAAAATAAAACCTTACGTATTCCTCTAGTCCTTCAATAGGGTACATAAGAGATTTTGATTATTAAAACAAAGCCTTTCTTATTCCTCTAGCTCTTCTGTAGGTGTATGAAAGATATTTTGACCTTTCATATTCCTCTTGTCCTCTAATGGCGTATGAAAGATATTTTGACTTCCAAAGATATTACAAAAATTAGTTTTCTCAAATGAAATAATAAATTTGGGACAATAAAATTTTTTGAAATATAGGAATTATAGCTAAATATTGGATATGGAAACCAAATAAAAATCTAAATTCAAGTTAATTTGTAATTAATAAGATACCAATTTTCAAGCATCTTGAGAAGGTTGATCCTTACCCGTGATCATAACGGACTCTTGAACCCTTTCATGTGATCTCTAGTATCAATGTAGACCTCAGATTTCATTTTTATGGGTTTTGTAACCCTCAAAATATGAACTTCGATAGGTGACCAATCTCACTTAGCCAAAATAGATTGATGGTAACTCTAAAATAAATGGTCGTTTCATAATTATTATTTAGGGTTAAGTCAAGTGAGCTATTCATCTCGACTTCTCAGCCCCAAATAAAAATAAAAATACAATTAATCACTAGTTAACTAAATTTTGATTAATTCAATTTCCAACAATATTTAATTATAATTCCTGATATTTCCAAAAATATATATTTTATTGTGCACTAATCTATTTTTGTGTTTTCTTTCACTTTTGGGGATTTAGGATAGGGATTTTGTTTTCCATGTTATGTTGTAAAAACGTTTGTTTATCCCTTCACACACACTAAACATGTCTACTAGATCTCTGGAATAGGCATAGATGATTTAATATTTTAGGAAGGGTGAAGGAACTATGCCTTCTGAGATGTTAGCCTCTGTCTATGCTAGCGAAAAACCTATTAGGTGTAAATTCATATACCTGCTTGAGGTGTTAGCCTCGTTACGGGCATGGAAGATACTCTCACTTGAGTTAAACCATTTCCAGCATAAACTTGAGATGGGTAAGAATAGGGTACCTCATTAGTTCGTTCTGGGCTCGAAAGCAATTCGAGAATCGATTTAGAGGTCTGACCTAAACCTTATGTAATGAACCTTACTAACCCTTTCGTCAAAACCATGCTCGATTTTCCAAAAGTTAGGGAGACACGAAGGAATAAATTTATCTTTCTCTTTCTTTTCTCTTTTTATTATTTATGCTTATTCAGATAATGTATTATTGTATAATTTTTTCCTGTGAAATTTTATTATTATTTGGATTTATTATTTTCTTATGAGTACTAACTTATTTATTCTTTTTTATCTTTTCTTGGTGTATTTCTCATATGCTCATACGGATGATTGCTTTAGAATAGAATTTTAATTCAGTTAAATTTTCATCAAACTTTATGGCTGAACAAGTACACGTAATGATTGTTTCTAAAGCATTCGAGAAAGTTCTATTGAGTCTGAGTTGAACCAGAAGGAGCACGAGGACTGCATACCAAAAGATTTCGTGTCAGACCTACCAAAGATCACTCACTTAGATTTGGTCAAAATAATCTAAAAGAGTTGGTCGAGATTGGGACAAAACGGACTTGATTTGTAAAGAAAATGGACAAATTGCTCTCTTTCTTAAAATATAGATGGATGAACAATTGGCTCAAGCCTTAATAGAATTTTAGGATCCCTCATATCGGTGTTTCTCATTCAATCAATATGATATTATCCCATCTATTAAAGAGATCTCAACTTTACATGGGTTAGGGCCTTTAGAAATAAGGGCCATTTACTGCAAGGAGCACTATCCAACTAGCTTCCACAAGAAATTAGGGTAAGTTTTTTATTTAGATTTCAAATTGGGTCATCATTACAATAAGCAAAAAGGGAACACCAGTGTTATTTCTTGGCAATTCCTAAGAGAATATATCCAAGTATGTGCAAATAAGGAATAAGCTCTTGATGCACTTGCTTTAGCTATATATGGTTTAGTTTTATTCCTAAGGATACTCGAACATGTGGAAATAGCTATGGTATACCTTTTCAGTCGACGTAGAACATGGCTTGAATAAGAAACTTAACTAGCCTAATGTACCCCTTATTCCTATGTATATCTACATATCATTATTCTTTTATTATTAGGGCCCTATCATGATTAATATTATTTTTTATTTTTTATGTCTGGGGACTAAGCTCTTGGATGAATCACTCACTCAACTTAATACAAGATAGTCATTACAAAACAACCATTTATTTTTCTTAGAGTCACCACCAATCTATTTTGGCTAGATAAGATTGGTCACATGTCAGAGTTTGTACTTTGAGGGTCATGAAACCCTTAAAAACAAACTCCAAAGTCTATGCTTATATCAGAGATTATACGAAAAAGTCTAGGAGTCAGTTACAATCACAAGTAAAGACCAACCTTTTTGTGATGCTGGGAAATCAATACCTTATTAATCATGTGTTAACATAAATTTTGATCTTTATTCAGTTTCAATTTAATTATAATTTTCATATTTAAAAATAAAATTTTATGAAACAAATTTATTATTCTGTATAAGAAAATCGGGTTTCTAATTTTTTGAAAATCAAAATATCTTCTGCATTTTTCTGGAAAACCAGAAGAACATGAAAGTTTTCATTATTCTATTGCATACCCCACTAAAGAGTTGATGGAATATGAAAGGTTTTCAGAAATTAAAATATCTTTTGTACCCTACTGAAGACCTAAAGGAATACAAAAGGTTTTATTTTATGAAAATTTACAAAACCTTAAATTTCTTTTTTTTAAAAGGATATCTGCTATCTATGCACTATTTTAACATCAAAGACATTGCCTTAATTTTTTTAAAAAATTCCAATTTTATTTATGTAATAATATAAAAATATTCCTTAAGACTCAGTTTAGATAAAATATACTGAACTCGACTCTTGGGATCCAAATTTGGTCCAAATAACCAAGATATCCCCTAAAATAGACCTTTGATGTAAAAGTATCCCAGTGACCCTAAAAGACTCGATTCTAAAATAAATTAATGAAATGTCCCTAAGAAATACCTTTGATATAAAAGTATCCTAGTACCCTAAAAGACAAAATAAAAAAATAAATTAATAGGATATAAAAGTATCCTAGTACCCTAAAAGACAAAATAAAAAAATAAATTAATAGAATGTCCCTAAGGAGTACCTTTGACATGTAAGTATCCCGGTACCATAGAAGATTCTAAAGCTTTATAGACAAACAAACCTATTCCTACTATACACCTTTGACTAAAGGTGGCAATTGGGTAGGTTCGGGAGAGTTCATGACGAATCATTTTGGGTTTGAGTTTTTTTGAGTTTAGGCTTATTTGGTTTCGGGTTTATTCGAGTTCGGTTTTGAGTTAATTTAGGTTCGAGCTAATTCAGGTTCAGGCTAATTCATGTTTAGGTCTATTTAGGTTCGAGTTTGGGTTTAGATTAGGTTTGGGTTTGAGTATATTTTACATCATTTTTTTATTTTATGTTAAATTTAATCACTTTTACGTAATTTTAAATTCTAAGCCTAGGCACGAATTTGGCCCCGTCTAGTGCAAAAAAAATCTTAGTTCAATTCTATGGGCCTATGCATGGAGTTTCAAATTCTAAGCTCAAGGCCGAATTTGTCCTGGCCGACCAATTTAAGTACAAATAATTGTTCATAATATTAAAAAGTTATTTTTATATTAATATTTACATATTTTATAATT
>JBBYHK010000021.1:86398-97265 GCA_038382065.1 Adansonia grandidieri | reverse complement strand
AAATAAATAAATAAATAAATAAATAAATAAAAGGTCATATTAAAATTTAAGAACTATGAATTACTTAAAAGAAATCATCATTTTAGATATTTTCAACTTTATCTTAAAAAGTCTACTTTGAAATATATATATATATTTTTAAAATCAACATTTTATTTTTTATCATTCTAAGAAACAAACACTTTATCTTTTATTCACAACTTAATTATTTATATGTAAATTAATTTTTTGACATTATTTTTTATTATTGTTAGAGTTATCAAGATTTGATCACTAATTACTAAAACTAAAAATCTGGTATTCTTCCACCAGATCGGCAGACAATTATTTTTTTGACACTATCATGTTAGGATGAATTCAATTTTAAATTAATTATTTGTAATTAGACGATTGGTGGTGGATTCATCAATCAAAGACTAGAATTAAAGCTATCAGAAAATAATATTTTGATAAAATTATTATGTCATTATATGCTATATTGAATTTTAACCTTTAAATAAATTAATCAAAAAACATGTTTATTTAAAACTATTTGCAACAAATTCACATTGGAATGGCTGGTGGCACAGTTTAGAGATGGTAAATGAATAGCAAAGCGGGATTGGGAGGTGTATTGGAACATGAAAATGGATGATAGTCAAGCCGGACTGCATAAAGAACACAATCATAAAAGTTTTTATTGATAAAACCAAAAGAAAGATTATTACTCAGCTGAAAATGGCCTCCATTATTTGGCCTCTCTCCAATCAAAAGTTTATAAATTAAAATATTGCATAAATCTCATTTCTAAGACGGACTTTTAGAACTTCACCAACTTTCTAGGCATCTGCACTTTCTATATAAGCCACTCTCTTTTGATCATCTCTGCATCATAAAAATAGAAGCATTCTTTCTCTACTTGCCTTTTTTTTTTTCTTTCATTATTTGCCTTTTTTTTTCCCAAATTTCTTTGTAGTTTTTAATTGAATTACATTTCCTTGGGGAATCTTATGGCTGCTGCTGAGGTATTGGATTCTTAATTAAGTTTCTCCAGTTCAGCTTGGTTTTATCAGTTCCTTTGTGTTCATTAGCTGTTCTTTGCATGCACCTAGATCATAATCAAATCAATCGATTATGATCTTGACATTATTTTTTGTAAACACTTTTCCTGCTAAACTTTCTTGAGATTTTATTGTTTAGGAATTTGAATAGTCGATATCAACTTTTATATACTGCAAGAACTGAATATATTACCGTTAATCATCATAGTTATAGTAGGTTGGCTGATTAATACTCTAAAAATCTTAGTTAAAACAGAATTTACATGATAGTTTGTACTTTGTATCCAGTTTAACATTTCTGGCAAAATGATTCTGATCGTCCAATGACCAATATATATATATATATACATATATATATATTTGTTGTGTTTATGTAGGTTGTATCAGTTCAAACTGCAGTTCAGGAGGAGAAAACTGAAGAAGCAGTCAAGGTTCAAGAAACTACAACAGGAGAGGCAGTCGCTGAAGCTCCTGCAACTGAACCTGTTGCGGAAGAGCCAAAGAAAGATGAGCCTGCAGCAGCCTCTGAAGAACCCGCGGTGGCTCCTCCAGAACCTGAACCCTCGGTCGAAGTTGAAACAAAGGAGGTGGTAGAAGAGGCCAAGGTCGTCACTGAGGAGCCAGAAGTCGAGAAAAAAGAAGAGGGGACTCCTAAGGAAGCAGCACCTGAGCCAGTTGTCGAGAAAAGCAAGGAGATCACCGAACAAACTGTTGAAGAAACCCAAGAAGCTTCTGAGTCTAGTGAGGCAGCTGCTCCAGCAGCAACAGAACCACAACCTGAAGTACCCAAGGAGGAAATTGCTAAGGAAGAAGAAAAACCAGCTGAAGATGAGGAAAAGGTTGAAAAAGAAGCTCCAGCTGAGAAGACCGAGTAAATATTAAGCTTGTGAGATGGGGGGAATCAATGGAGGTCTGTCTAGTGGGACTGGCTACTGTTTACCTAAGTTTGCATGTTAAGTCAATAGTTTCCGATGTAGTTCAATAATGATGTACTATTAGTTAGGGGAATGGAAATGACCCACCAATGATAACTTGCCAAGTGGCTAAAATTAACATACATTGGCATGTGGAAAAGTTCAAGTTGCATTGGGTTCTTGGTTTTCGGCAGGTCGCTTAAATTTATTATTTTGCTTGTATGTAATTTTTTTTTTTTTTTTAAGAAGAGGCAGTATGCATGTTGTGTTGATAATAATAATAAATCATTGTCCTTTTGTTTAACAATTCGCAGCAGTCCAATTTCTTCAAATTGCTCCTCAGATCAGGATTGTTTCTTTAAAATGATTTTGTTCTGTTAGATTCTGAGTCTAGAATCACAAAATCAACAAACCTCATACTTTAATAATTATCTTTAAACAAATAAAAAATTATTTTTAAAAATTTTAAGAATAAAAAATTATTTAAACAGTTATCTTTTACAATCATATTTTTAAAAAATTTTAAAAATATTATTTATTTTTAATATTATTAAATTAAGGATAAAATTTATCTTTAATATTATTAAAATCAAAATAAAAAAATATTAATTATTTTTTATTTTATCTTCAAAAATATTTTATTTTATAATGGTTCTTATTGTTCAATTTCCAAATTCCTGATTAGAATCATCCATTTTCAGATAATGACATGCCACATTGTTTCTAATCTCAAGCACTTTAACTCGGTACAAAATGTAATATCTTATCACACTGTACTAGGCTTAGCAAAATAACTTGAATGACCCTATAGATTTTTTTATTTGAAAATTAGGTTCGGAGATGGGACGAGTTTGGTTTTTATTAAAAGTTTTAAAGTCAGGTCAAATTAATGATGTTTTAGATAAAAATCTGCCACGTCATGATTTAATATATTTACTAAAATATCTTATTCTAATTTCATAATTATATTTTATCTATTTTAATCAGAGTTTCTTATTTTTTATCAAATTTTATCATATGTATTTGGTCTAATATTATAAAAATTAATATAACATTAAGTATCAAGTAAAATTTCAAGACGATACGAGACCGGGATATAATCAAATGCGTCGGCAGTTGGTGATGAGTCTTGATCAGTTGGTCCTTTATATTATATGTAAAATCTTCTAGTTTAATAGTATGAGTGTGATCTCCCTCATACTCCTTCATATTTTTCCATTTTCTTCCGTTTCGAATGCATTTTTTTTCCAATTTTCTTCTACTATGTTTAAAATGGTAAAAGCATCTGACGAAATATAATTCAAATATTTAATTGTGAATTTTATTATTTAGTATCTACGCACAGAAATGGTATAGCTTGGACTTCAGAACCAAATTACATACAAAACTTTCATTTTTAGCTCTGTTAACATTTCATTTTCCTTTTGGTACTTTGGGAATTGATTGTCTTGCAAATTGTTAATCGAATAACTCCTTAATTAACTGCAGTAAAAAGCTACAAATTTAAGTCCATATTTATCTTCTATAAAAAATTTAACAGACTTCCGCTGTAATTATATGGTAGTCCTTAAAATTTTAACTTTTTTTATTGTAAATGAATGACAAATATTCTAAGAACAGCCCTTAGCACCCTTTGAAGTCATATCTCTCCATTCTAATTCATATAAGTGCCAAAACTATAACCTTATACCAGATGCCTCTCAACTTTAAGCAGCTCCTTGTCTTTTTTATTTTATAGCATATGACAGACTTCTGCTCCCATTATTTCTTGGCACCCAACTCAAGTTCTTGTTACTCTCAACTACTCTAACGTAGTCTTGAATTTGATTTCCACCAAAATATCGGGATTTGAAATCTGGACCTGATAATACCACATTTTAAGAATGACGTTATAAACAAACTGAATAAGCTACAAGTTCGCTTGTAGCTCTATCTGGCAGAGCAGAACTTCTATCTCAATCTCTTCTTCTTTTGTTTTTGGAATCAATTGTAAAACTTTCTTCCCAACCTGCTACTGTAACTATTACTAAATATCAATTCCTAGGTTCTAGGAATTTATTAGAACCCAGCAAATCAGAATAAGGAAGAAGTTTGAAGCTGGATCATACCTAGTTTTTCATTTGACATATGCCAACTGAAATGAAATATAAAGTTCCATTTCTCATTGTTCAGACTTGAACTCTGAAGTTCCAATATTGCATCCGTCAATCATGAATAGATAACTGGAACATAAAACACTTGTCATAGAATATAAGGAACTACTTGGAATGATCGCAGAACGCCGACTTTTATTTAAATCATTGTTCCTTAGTCGAGGACTCCTCAATGCCATAATCTTTCATTAACCATATATCAATCTTGTTCATCCCCACCCTTAGAAACCCCAGAAAAGGCAACCGCCGAAGGCTGCAAACTGGCTGTCATCTGCTCCACTAATTCTGGTTTTGGCAATGAAATCTGACAGAACTCGTCTTGCATCAAGTGTTAAGGAAACAGGATTTGCGACTCAGTACCTTGGCATTTGCATTACCCATGAAGAACTCCATTAACAAACCAAAAAAAAAAAAAAAAATCACAATTTTGCAAAGTAATAGCAAGTTTGCATTTGAATTTCCTTCAACTCTTTAAAAAGAGGAACCTTTGAGTAGAAACTTTGAATATATTTTTCTTCCAAAAGGCATGTTCCACTATAATCGTTGTGCCCTATAATCGTTGGATCAAACCCTGAAACCACCTTATTCTCGGGTGTAATAGGCCTAGGAGGAGCTCTGTCAAGTGTCAACTCCAATGCGAAAAGATTGTCGATACAAAAATTTACCATACGTGCATAGATTATCTGTTTCCCATATAAGATAAGCACAAGAAACCAACGCAATGTAGCAAGGTGGTAATATGGCTGGGCTAGGCCTTTGAGCACAGGCTAGTCCAACTTTGTTCAACCCAAAAAATAAAAAAGGCCTAACCCAAATGAATAAAGCGAACCACCCCCCCTCCCCAAAAAAAAAAAAAAACAGAGCTATGAGAAAATAGAGAATTTGATAAGAGAAGCAAGGTAATGTAGCTTTCCCTCAATGTAGCCTTCTTTAATGACCCAAAAAAAAACTCAATTCATTTCAGAACATAAAATGATTGTTTTTGGCTTCTTTAATATAACAAAAAGCAAAAACAGGGTATTGCTTACACCACATCCAAGCTTTCAAAAGCAAAAATTTAAAAGAAAAAAAAAAAATTTAAGTTGAAAAGTAACACTAATTGCCTAATATATATATAAGAAGCTTGAACTAACTGTAACCCTTAGCCTTGATCAATGCCTTTAATGAACCTCCGCCCCAATTAAAAAAAAAGGCTAAGATCTAAACTAAAGGGAACCCAAGGCTAAGCTACTCTTCTCTTTTGCTTGCAAATTGAGATGTTGAAATTAATATTATATTAAGCAGTTGCTGCAAATTCATGGGTTTTAATTTAGATTATGAACGTCTAGAGTTTGGCTATTGGGGCTCGTCGTCGTCGTCCTGTTCCATTCACAGAGAGTGGGATAGGTGACACAGTGCATTTAATTTTTATGGCTATGATCTAATTCTTTCAATGACAAAGAAAACAGAAAGGTAACCTTGAAAATAACATTACTTTATAGGAAAAATGAACACTCAGAATTGCACTAGTCATGGAAGCTTAATTGCATCTGCCGTCTTAAAGTTGGAAATAATGTTTGGCGTTAACTAAATCTGCTAAATCTTGAGTCTAATTCTAATTATCTTATATTTGAGTGAGATTATCACTAATCAGTTTAAATTGAATACTTAAAATCATTGAAGGATGTCTAAGTTTTGAAATACTTATGATTTTATATTTGGGCATGAAATAAAAAAGTGGACTAGATCGGTTGAACTTGGAATCAATGATTTTTCTATGACTAAATAAGAACCCAGTAATAGTCAAACTGATAAAAATTCGGTTTATTTTTAATTAATGAAAATTGAATCTTTAACTTTTTAATTTATATTAAAGATCATATCATTAAATTAAATATATTTTTTTAAATATCAATTATATTTAATATATATTTTACATTTTTATATATATCAAACTGATTGAATAAGTCGAATTGAAAATTAAAGACGTGATAGATTCAACCTTTAATCTAATTTTTTAATATTGTATTTAAATTATTCTCTCCAACTATTATTAGACTGATTTTAAGTTGGACGTTAATTTGCATTTTATTATGTCAGGGTCTTCGAGTTTTATGACCTCTTTTTACTAACATATCAAATGAAAACAATGGGATCTTAAATATATATATATATATATATTAAATATATATATATATATATATATATATATATAGACACACACACACATGTGATTAACTAATGAAAACTTCACCAGCAACGCTAGAAGCCTGGAGGGATTGTTTCTAAATAAGCGTATCATTTCATGGTCCCTGGAGGAGGTGAAAATCAAAGGGCAACTATTGGATATGGGTCACATATGTAATGTAGGTACTAAACCAAAAATGTGGTCACGGTTCGCACATGTGCTTGCATTGGTAGCTACTAGACTTATTTAAGGTTAGATTATTTGTTTAAACTCAAAATCTATTTAATATTTAAAAAGATTTAAATAAAAATATTAAGCTTAAAAAATAAGTTTGGTAAACAAAAAACTCATTTGAAAAACGAGTTGAGCCTTGGACAAAAAATTTTGAGCCCAAGCTCGATCCGACCTGAATAAGATTTTTTTTAATTACAAAATTTATATTTTTTTATATAATAATATATATTTTATAATAATAGTGATAATTTTATTTACTTATCTAAATAATTTTGTAATAAAAATCATGCTGTACAATTTTAAAAAAATATTAATAAATCAGTTTATTACAAAAAATTTAATTATTAAAAATTAAATTAAAAAGATATTTAAGAAATAAAAAATAATATTGATGAGCTTAAATAGATTTATATTACTCGTTATAAATATGGGTGAACTTTAACAAAAAAAACTACTCAAACTTTGGACTGAATTGAATTTAAACAAACTCATAATATATTAATACTTGCATAAATTCAATTCAAACTCTACTTATAAACAGATTTAGTTGCTACTCATGTTCTTATTGCCATGGAAAAGAAAGAGACTCTAATGCAATTTTTTTTTTGTTGTTTTCAATTTATTAGTTAGTGGAAAACAGAAAGCTGAAAAGATAGTGGAAATAGTTAAAAGGAACACTTCAAAGTTAAAAGGGAAATAATTGTTACTTACAAATATTTCGTCTGCGAATTTATGTAGCCACATTCTTTTCATGATAGTATAGTATTAGAATTGTGATTAATATATTATATATTTATATAAATTTTAATATATTTAATTATTTTTATATTATATTATAATTATTATTTATATTTTATAATCGTGTGTTATTTAAAATCATGATATCTTTGTTAGGAGAGCTTCGTTAGGAAGGGAATCTCTCTGCATGTGCCACTAGATGACACATCATACACATCATAGGCCCCTTTGTCACTTGACTTTAGGCTTAGGGCAATTTCATTCAACTTTAGATCAGTGGAAAAAAGCATGATGAGAGGACTTTTCTCTTTTTCCATGAACTTTTTTTTAGGTGCAAGTTTAAGTGGTTGAACTAACAGTCCTTTGCAGCTCTTTAGGATTGAAAATATTAGTTCTAAATTAATTGCACACCCTTCATAAAAATTTATACAAATATAATTATAACGTAACAAAATATACGAATATGATATCAATAAATAAATTATTATATTTACTTTTAGCTATTGTAAGACAGCAAGGAAAATTTCAGAGTTAATTTTGAGGAAAATTTAAAGGTTATGGGATTATTGGAACTTCATGTTGATTATTATAATGTACAATTATTTACGAAAGTTGAGTTGGGAGATAGACAATCCCTGTGCAATGCACATGCATATAAAAACAGTCCACTTTGGTTTTCTTCTTGAAGGTTTGAAATAGATTTCATATGTACTACTTGTTCATTGCCAGGCGTCACCAGAATTTTTAATTTATCTGTACTGATAGTGGTTGAGTTGTTTTTAACTTTTGCCTTAATATAAAATTCTAAAACCTTTTTTTTTCCTTTGTGTGGTTACATTGTCATCTTGTTGGCCTAAAAGGATGAATTGTTACCTAACTTTTAGAGGGAAAGATGAAATATAGTATCCAAAGAAAATTAACCCAAGGAATTAATTTATTTAATTCATATAATCACCTTTAAGATCAAATATTTGTAAGTTCAGATTCAAATATCAATATTTACAATTCGTTCTCTTTTATCTTCAGGCTATATCCAATTTCGTATAAAAAAAAAAGTTTGTAAAATGCAACAATTCAACATCTAAATTTCCCAAATTTGGATTGTGTACAACAATATTCACAAATCACAATAAGATGTAAGAAACAAATGTAGATTTAGGAACTACAAACAAATATTCAAAAGCATCAGTATTATCTGAGAGAGAGCAGCAAACTCAAATGGAAAGAAGCATTTCATTGTTGCAATTTTCACAAATCAAGGAAGGGTGTTAATCCAATTGAAACTGCCAGTATGAACAACTGTTTGAAACCAATTAGGTATTCCCTGAAATACAAGATCTCTAAATTTCCCTTTCTTTGGATCATAGGAGGCTAAAACCCTGTTCTTATACTCCAACAAGATCTCACCATTCTCTAGCAAGCAAAGAACTCGAACAACTTTGCCATTTGAAGCATTTTTCCATATCTTCAATGGCCTGTCTCGATTCAAGTTTTGTTTCAAACATTTCGGCATGTAAGCTCCAATGCTGAACTCTTTGATCCAAGACTCCTTCACGTTATAATCCTTCATTACCCATATCTCCAATTTCCCATAATTTCCATAAACAGCTGCTGCAAGACAACCTTTTAAAACAGATAGATGGAAATTACACCTATTTAGGCCACCACAATCAGGTTTTGGGACCTCTCGGAACTGCTCGTCGGCCAAGTCAAACGAGATAAGCCGGCGAGCCGGGTGATACCTGCGTGGCCGACTCACCCAATGAAGCCTTCCATTAACCAGAGCCTCCGAAGGTCGCCTTACGAACTGGTACGATACTTTCCCTAAACTCCTCCAGGCCGTGCTTCCTAGGGTGAAAACCTGAACATCTGATTGCGGATAAACGGTTCTTCGGGCACGATTGTAGCTACTACTAGTGTTCCTATAATAAACTATCTTAACTACCTTGTATTGCTTTGTTTTTAGATGGAATCCAAATCCTAACACAACTTCCTGATCTGGGTATTTTCTAGATTTTGGAAGTTCTATATAATCCATGGTAAAAGGGTTGTAAATATAAACTGCATCGTTGTATAATGAATCAGACAAGCATAATAAACCATTGCATGATCCTACTACATCGAATTCAGGCATGGTAACTTGGAATGGTACATATAGCCTTTTTACCTTCTCTTTGTCTTGGTTGTGAGCTGATAAATCAACGAAATACAGCTGATTTCGGATGGGAAAGTCGCAGTGAAGGATGAGGCAAGGATTGGCGGTCATCGCGGCTTTCCAGGAAAGATGCATATCAACAAGAAGAGGATCTTGAGCTAAGGCACGCCATCCTCGGCAAACGAACTTGAATTGCACCAACGATGTGATCGGCAGCCTCGACAGTATGTCAACGATGATTTCATGCGGAAGGCTTTCCATCCCAGTTGCCTGCTGCCGTTGATCATCTTCAAGCTTGGTTTTTCTTCTTTTAACATGTCTCTCATCATCCAAATCCATGGCTAGGTAGAGATTTAGAACACACATGGATTTACAAATAGTTTGGTAATTTGGAGAGAATCAAAAAGGAAGGTTGAAGATAAACATGGTAAGACTTTGATGAGATCAAATTAATTAATTATAAAATGATAAAAGAAAATAAAAAAAGGAGAGACGGAAAGCACAAGGAAATTAAATGTATGGAAAGAAACCATCATTGAACAAACTCTCTCCCTTGTAGAAAAGTTTGAATTTTTCCCTTTGATTATTGGGGCAAAATTAAAAAAAAAAACAAAGAATTGATAAACACAATAATCTGTGCCGTCCAACTAAGCATATATGGCTGAAATGTGGATGCCGAAAAGGCAAAATTTTACGAATCAATTCCATGTCAATGCAAAGAGCGAAGATGACCCTACTGACAGCGACCTAGCAACACTCAGCCTTGAATATTGAGAGCAAACTATTTGACAAAAACATTTATACATATTAGATAATATTATACATAGATGCCTCTCCCAGATCAATATAAAACTTTTTATTAAAAAAATAATTAATTTGTTTAAATTTAATTCAATTAATTAATATAAAATTAAAATTTTAAAATTTGACTTTTTTTTTCTTATTTTCAAACTTGTCCCTTTTGTAAAGAAAAACTTTTTATAAATGGACACATTTAATAATAAACCTAAAAAAAAATACAAAAAAAGAGTAGCTCAAGACGATGAGTTCAAAGTAAAAAAAGAAATGAAGATATTAAAACAAAGAGCAAAATGACGTGAGCCTATGGGAAGTTATAAAAAAATAAAAATGAGCAAAATACACCAATACTGAAATGAGCCTCGAAAGTTCCCATAACTTTCTGCTTTATAAAAGTTGTAGCAAGGGAAAAAAAGTAAAGCACTAGATCAATGGAAAAAGTTGGATTCCAAAGTTCGAAAGAACATGCTGAGAGTTAGGTTCCAGGAAGATTACAGCAAGCATATTGTAAAATTGATTTGAATGAGTTCATGTTGCAGTTAAACACTTCGCATCAGTCAGTGAAAGTACTGAAAGAGCTGCGATTCTATATGTGGGTCAAAAACGATATTTTCCAGGAAATATGATGAAAGTTAGCCATGAAATTTACCTACCGACGACTATTGTTT
>JBBYHK010000021.1:68569-83171 GCA_038382065.1 Adansonia grandidieri | reverse complement strand
TCACCTTATCGTCATTGTAGCGATTAAATTCAAATACGTATCCCATCACTGATTTTAATCTCACCAATACAATATTCGATTTTACTGTTACAATAACTAATCTCATCGCCACATATATTTTTAATCTCATCGAATTTAATCTCAGCTCCCCTCTAAATGGACTCTAAGACCAACAAGAAACAATTGAAAGTTGTAAGGTAAAATATTAAATTCAATATAACTATTATGTTGGTGAAGAAGATATCTAACATAAATAATGCAAAAGGCCGTGCAAAGGATAGCAAATTTTGAACTCAAGCTTAGTCCAGTTAGTTCATACAATTGTCACGGGTTATTATTCTTTTTCCAAAAAGCATATCTAATAAAATATGCATCGTACCCACTTATACATATTAAAATCTTTCAATTTCTTATTCGATATAAGATTAATGCATTCTGACTACCTTTTAAAGTGTTTAGATGACATAATCACCCTTCAGAAAGGTTGTATATAACAGGTCTTAAGTTTAAATCAAACACTAATATTTACAATCCTTTTCTCTATCTCCAACTGTACCTTAAATCATAATTTTTTGTGTGTAAAATAATTGAAAGAGCCGGAACAGCAAGGATTTCTTCCAATACATAAATATGTATGATAGTTATAAACTATAACAGATGCCACAGCCTTCATTTGAATAAAAATGCCACTTCCTTCCCTATATACAGGTCTTGGCCCTACAATCTGCCATTTAAAGCTAAAAACTTGTATCATATTTTCTTATTTAATACTTCCCTAATATTCCAGAATCTACCTACCAGGCTTGAAATTCTAACAAGCCTCCCTCCACAAATTGATTTCATTCTTCCCATTGCATACAAGCTGATCAAGATTTTCATATCTGGAGAAACTTGATGCGCCCCAGATGCTCACCATGGGAAAGATAACAACACCTTCTTCCATCAATTTTTGACATTAATCCTTCGTTCAATTTGTTCATCGATTCGTTTCTTTTCCAGTATGTGTATTTAGCCATAGTGTCATCAATAATTTTCCATGAATTGTTATAGTTATGCTTTTCTCCCATACTTTCAGCCACTTTTGTAACCTAATAATGCTTTATGGCCATGTATGGCTATAAAATATTGCTTTCCCTACATCAACCAAAGCTTTGGAGAATTCAACCTGTAGGAATTCAATGAAGAGCGATGTATGGTCATGTCCTGTAATTAAGATGCCAATAGCATAAATGTGAAACTCTATAATTCATCTTCTAGGTTCACCGAGCTTCATCTAGCTATGTGCTCAAAGACTGGAATTAGCCCTTTTTTTCCAAAAATTGGTGGAACGCCTAACGTATTGAGCAGCTTTTCTTTGTTTTTTTCAACAACTAAAAGTCAGCGTCGAAAATCTTGTCTCGAAAGATATAAAAAATATCCTTGAAATTAGACTCTTTAAGCAAGTTGGCAAATTTAGAGCTTATCATGTAGTGAACGTTGGCTAGATCGTCGGTCACCAACGTTTCATCTTAGCAAACCAATTTCCTTTGATAGAAAAAAAACATGCATTGACATTCTGGACAGAACTTCAATAATATTTTCTTGATTTGCAAGGTAATGAAGAAAACATTAGTCAATTCATATATGATTGATGCTAATACAGTTGCCAAATGCTTATTGAAGCATGAAAGGCACTTCACTTGCTTACTGATGGCATGTATTCTTAAATACTTATTTACAAGCAAATGCTTCCAAAATTATTTACATCCAGTGTCCTGGTTTTGGCTAGGAGATTAAGCGCCAGTTTTAGGTGTGGGTTTGCTTGAACACGCAGGTGGGTTCTGTTTGCCGGAAAGTTTGGGATTCACATTAGAACATTCAAATATTGCTGGCCCTTCAGGTCCTTTATAAGTAAGGTCAATGTCAGCGATTTCCACATCCTCGCATGGCAAACCGCTGCTGCAAATAAGCTTGACAGTTTGCTGAGTCGAAGAAGTACCATGAATGTTTTTGAAGCTAATTTTGCTAAGTTTAATACGCGATGGAACCTGTATAATCAAAAAAATGATTTAAGTACAAATTTAAGCTTCAAACAACAAGTAATCCTTTTCATTTCATCCGGATTTTGACAACTATATCATACCTTTAAATTGCATTGATTCCATGGGCAGTATTCTTGATCAACGAGGATAGGATTGCCGACGTTATTCATGGTAATATCCTCAAAATGCATATCTGATGCGGAGCCAGGATAGGAGGCTGGCCAAGTCTTGATCCTAACTCCATTCATAGTGTTACTGAGGGTGCATTTACTGACAAAAATTCCGGATATCGGTTCTTCATTTTCGTATTTTCCAAGACTACCCACACTGATGCCGTGACCTGGTCCGCAGGTTACTCCTTGGACAGTCACATTGTGGCTACCATCTCCCAAAGAGACGCAGTCATCACCGGTTTTAATGTCTGAATTAAGAATCCTAACACCATTTGATCGCCCGACGTGGATTCCATCCGTGTTTAGGCTGTCTTCGGGTGCAGAGACAGTGAAATGTTGAAAAGTGAAGTTTTGGCAGCCGAGAACATTAACGTGGAACTGTTTGCTGTCTTTCGTAGTTATGTCTTGTATCATTGCATTGTTGACAAAGTTGAACCTTAAATTCTGTTCATTTTTTTTAGCAAAATAAGCATAAAAAAGAGAAATATATTCACTCAGCCTAAATTGAAAAAAAAAAAAATCCTAAAAGAGAATGATAGAAATAGCCTTACAATTGGAAGTGCCTTGCAATATTTGTTCTGAGCACAATTATTCTTGCCCCAGGCGGAGGCTCCTTGGCCGTCGAAAACTCCACCACCAGACATTGTTAACCCATTAACATTGTTGAAAACAACCCAATTCGGATCTTTAAAAGCACTAGGATCAGCCGGAGCCATTATGGTGCCTTGAACCTGAAGCTCGATCGGAGACTTGCAAGGACCATCTAAGGTAGCTTTGCTTAATAAGTACGTCCCTTTGGGAATCACAATTTTGGTTTGAGTTGTCGATGTGCATGCTTCTTTCCAAGCATTCAGCAAAGGCTATCAAGACCCAAAAAAAAAAAAAAAAATCAACCAAAACCACACATTCTATGTTACCGGGATGAATGCCAAATATAAATGTATACGATGTTAATTTTTTAAATTATTTTATATGTTAAAGGATCATCATGGCCTATGTTACACCATTGTGGATTCTGCTTACCGTGTTGAGGTCCGTATGTCCGTCAGCCTTTGCACCAAAGTTAGCAACTACATCAATAACAGCCGATTGAACTACAGGGATTGAAGTAAACAAAAGAAATAATAACGGAAGAACTGCAATATTCAACTGTATAGCCATTGTTTTTCAGTTTTCAAATATTGAGATATCTTGATTTCTTCTTTTTTCTTTTGAATTGTATTGAAGGAATTGTCGATTGAAACCATTGATATAGAGTTCATTGGAAAACAACTACAAGCAGAATTTTTCAACCAAATGCTATCTAATTTTAGTTTTTCAATGGTTCTTGGCTCAGTTTCCCTCCTATTATTAGCTTTTTTCCTTTTATGTACTCAAACTATAGGGTTAGGGACTTAGGGTACATTCTTGTTGGCGGTTTGCCACACATTTTACTCCTATTACTATACATATATATATATATTATTAATTACATCTTTTAAGTGGCCAAAATTATTAGCAAAATACTTTTTTTTCGTTAATTTGAAGGGATATATTTAAACATTTAAGTTGACATACTATTAAAGGAAATTATTTTACTCTAATATAATCTTTTAATTATAAAATTTTGAGTCTAATATCTTTACTTTCATATAGTTAAAGTTTTGAAAATTTTGTAACATAACAAATTGAAAATCAATTTAGGATAAAATTAATAAACAATTTAAATTTTGGTTTTATATAATATATAGTTAAAAGTATACATGCAATGGGCAATGAAAAAAATCCAAATCTAAAGTCAAACCAATGACAATTGTTTTGATATTAAATAAGTACTAAATTCAGTCATTAGTTAATAAAAATGTGTTTAGCTTAATGATATTGTATTTAATATATAATTTAGAAGTTAAATTGTTAAATCTCATCACTTAAAAAAATTAATGAAAATTAGAAAAACTTAAAATGAACCCTATTTTTTTACCAATTAAACTGATATTTTATAAGATTATTATATTTCTACCGGTTCTTTTTATATATCAGACCAAATAACCCATCAATTTCCCGTTGGATTGGTCCAATTGTGTCAATTCAATCTAGTGTTTTCATCATTGAGCGAAAGTCATCAATCCTCCCACCTGCGAGATCCAAACTAAAAAATCACAATGGTTTTCAAGTTCTAAAACGGTGCATCTGGGGATGAATAAAAGTGTAAATGAATGCAATGAGTTAATTATAATAATTTTTTTTAATTATCATTTAAAGATTTGAGTTTAGCCAATATTTTGTTGTGATACTAATTACAAATGTGCTACCAAATATATTTTTGAATAATTAGTGTAAAAGAATGCATTTGTTTCCCTGCATTGGAATTTCATTCTTAAGACTGCTTTGGAGGTTCCTCACGTTTTCATTGGCTGAATTTCAAGCCGTCTTTCGTCCCCTACATTTTCCATTTCCCTTAATGGTGGATTACTGAGTTATTTTTCTGGGACAGCTAGACGAGTTTGCCAAGTTAACCCTTTGTCTCCATATTTATTTGCTATTACCATGGATGTCTTGTCCAAGCTTCTAAAGAAAAGCTTCAAGAAAAATGAGTGTCTTAAACGTAACCTAAGTGTCACAAGGTGAGAGACTCACCCATGACAAAACAGTTGAAACTGTAAAACAAAACTATGCTAACATCACATTGCACGACGTTATTTAAATTCTAAAATCTTGAGCTGGATGGCCGCCACGCAATTGGATCGTTTGCAGTTGATACATTGGTTTTGTTTAGTATGCAAAACTACGAAGGTAGTCATTTCATCCTGCCAGATAAAGGCTGCGAGCAGGGTGACACAATTGTGCAATTCTTTCTTCTGGAATGGTAATACGTCCCACTCTAACGGAGCTAGAATGTTGAAACTAGAAATCTCCATTCTGAAGCTGAATTGCTCCCCTCGCAAGGCCTTGGATCGACGCTGAAGTAGTTTTTTCCTAGACCAGCAAGCAATTTATGGGCAAGAAACTTTCCATATACTACTTTCAAGATACAGGCCTCAATCCATGCAACTTACAAAGATCATTATATTCAGATATAGATTAAAGTGTATAAACCTTCAAATATATGAAAAAAATTTTAAAAATTGAGCAATACTATACGGATATATTTCCATATCCAACATTCATCCGAATCCAAGTGCCTTGACTGTCAAATATGACACTCAAACTTTTAGGAACATTCAGACTCACTTTTCACATAAGCACATGTTAGTACAGTTGAACTCTTTTAGGTGTTTAGTGAAAGTGTTTCCGCAATTCACTCTTATTTATTATGATAATTAAATGATACATGTTTACTTTAATAGATTCATGTTCGTATACAGGCAAAAATTTTTCGATCTTTCATAGTATATTTTTTCACCTTTTTCCCTACTTATTTCATACCATGAAATAAATGAAGACTGAATTACCTACCTGGTATAAGAACTTTACAATGAGGCTCTGTTTTTAATGGCTTGTTGGATGCTACTAATAAAGTCATCAATCTTCACGGTACCAAGCTCTCCACCAAATCTAGATCTAACTGTGACACTCTGTGTTTCGACTTCCTTAGGACCCACGACTGCCATTAGGGGAATTTTCTGCTTCTCGGCATTTCTGATTAGCTTCGGTAAGCGTTCGCCATGACAAACTTCAGCACGAATGCCGTTGGCTTTGAGTTTGCTGATCACCTCACCACAGTATCCAAGCTGTGTAAAAGACAAGGCAAGGTCTTTGAGAAGATTCAATATATGGTTAATCAATACCAGTACATACTTGTTTAAGAGTTGATGCAAAACCAGAAGCCAAATATACCTGTGAATCAGTAACTGGTAAAACCCGAGCTTGTATCGGAGAGAGCCACAATGGAAAGTCCCCAGCATAATGCTCTATAAGGACTCCAAAAAATCGCTCTAAAGATCCAAGCACAGCCCTATGGATCATGATTGGACGCTTCTTTTCTGAGTTTGAGTCAACATAAGTAATGTCGAATCGATTTGGCAAGTTAAAGTCAACCTGTGCAGTGAGAAAATGAATTACCAGTTAATCAGAGTGTCTTAATCTTTGCAGCAGAGTATTATCAAATTGCCTAGCCATTATCGTCTTCGTCCTAAAAAATGAACATTTGAGGAAAGTCTGGAAGAAAGGCAGACAACAATCTTAAGATCAATCTTGCCTGGATGGTTGAGCACTGCCACTTCCTTCCAAGAGCATCCTCAATCTTCAGATCAATCTTAGGACCATAGAAGGCACCACCACCTTCATCAATCTGATAACTCCAGCCTTTATCATCCAAAGCATCTTTAAGCGCTACCGTTGCCTTCTCCCAAATATCATCACTTCCCACAGCCTTTTCTGGCCTAGTTGAGAGGTTCACCTCGTACTTGCTGAAACCAAATTGCAATAGTATCTCTTCTGTAAGGTCCAAGACACCTCTGATTTCATCCTTGATTTGATCTTCCAAACAGAAAATATGCGCATCATCCTGCAAATGCAGTTGTGATTCAAGCAACAAAGCATGATCAGAAAATAAATAAAGATATGTTTGTCTAAGCTCCATAATTAGTCAAACCAGTAAGCAGAGATGTAAATTTTACCTGGGTAAAACCTCTTACACGGAAAAGACCATGTAAGCTACCAGACAACTCGTACCTATAGACAGTCCCAAGCTCTGCAACTCTGATTGGAAAGTCTCGATAAGAGTGAAGCTTCCTTTTGTATACTAATATGTGGTAAGGGCAATTCATTGGTCGAAGTTGATAAAGTTCATTCTCAATCTCCATCTGATCATACATGTTTTCTTTATAGAAGTCCAGATGACCACTGATTTTCCAAAGATCTGCCCTTGCCACATGAGGAGTGTACAGCAAATCATAACCATGTTCTATGTGTGTCTTCCTCCATGAATCTTCTATAATATGCCTAATAACGGCACCCTTTGGATGCCAGAAGACTAAACCTCCGCCAGCCTCCTCCTGCAATATATACATTTTCCATTGAGAAACATCTCCAATGACAGGAATTCACGAATGACGAACAGTGATTTTAACTTAGCAACTACCACCAAAGTCAAGACCTACAAATGGAAGAAGAGAGTTACCTGTATAGAAAACAAATCAAGACCTTGGCCAATACGTCTGTGATCCCGGCGTTTAGCTTCCTCTTTGAAGTGAAGGTAAGCTTTCAGTTGCTCTTCATTTTCCCATGCAGTTCCATATATCCTCTGCAGCATAGGCCTTTTTTCATCTCCTCTCCAGTAAGCACCAGCAACAGACTCAAGCTCAACAGCTTTCCTGTCGATCTTTCCAGTAGTTTCAACATGAGGCCCAGCACAAAGATCCCACCACTCATTGCCTGGAATCAGTATTAGTCAGCAAAATGATTAAAAAAACCACAAGAAAAGATTACTAATTTCATATATAAAAATTAACCGCATTAGAAAATATTACTAATTAAAAGCTAGGCACACTGATTAAGTTCAAAAACCCTACACACAGATACTTGGCATATGCAAGACCACCAAACATGGACTAAGGAAACTGAATATTACAACAGCAAGAAGTCAAGCGAAACAAATGGAGGAAAACGTTGTATACATTCAATAGTTCTAGCAGAATCATAGGAAACAAATGGAAACTTCAAGGGACTAACATAGAATAAATACATTACTGTTACATACAAAGTCTTTCTCCAGATAAAACTACATGAAAGATCACTTGCAAGAGAATTTAAAGCTCCAAAACTACAGGAATCTTTCAATAGGCCTTACCAATATGATAGATAGTGATAGGCTCCTCCTTAATACTATCCAAAATCTCCATCTTGTAAGGTTCATTCATAGCCATTATCCTTCTCTGAGCTTCATCTCTTGAAACTTCCTCTCTTACAAGCGGTAAATTTCGTTTAATGATGCGATCCTACAGATTTTGATGTAACAAATGAATTTTCTCTGAACCCCTGAAAACCATTTAGCCCAAATGAAAACATTTTCCCCAAAGCTCACAAAAATTTCCCCTTTTTTTAATCAAATAATTTATATTAGTTTACTTACCATTTCCTTTTTAATCCTCTTGAGATCTTTGTCAGTCAAAGGCTCCATATCAAAATCATAGTAAAACCCAGTGTCTATCCAGGGTCCAATTGTCACTTTTGCTTCTGGGTATAGCTTTTGAACTGCCATTGCCATTACATGTGCACACTGAAATCCCATACATAAAAATAAAGACTTTGCTTAGCTAAAACAAACTTTGGAACCAAAAATATGTATGTATTAAAATGGGGAAAAAACCCAGAAAAAGAAAATTGATAAAGCAATGATTACCGTGTGTCTAATTCTAAGGAGCCGATCAGATGAGTCGTTAGTTGGAAGAACAAGTTTGTCAGTTTGTACTTGCTTCTGGGTTTCCTGTACGGGGTCGTTTTGGAGCTCAATAGCAGGCTGAGCTGAGTCAGTGGCTACTGCTGCCGCTGTCCCATGAATGCGTTTGAGTTCCTGTCGTTTGGGGAAGGAAACGAGGCGTTTAAAAGGGAAATGAAGTGAAAGGGATGGATTTGCGAGAGGGAGAGAAGTGGGTTTAGAAAGGAAACGAGAGGAAGAGAGAAGAGATAGGAGAGCAGCCATTCAGTGAAGTATGAACATCGATCGGCACCTTTGTGTTATTGGGTATGGCTAATATCCAACTGAATTGTGAAGAGAGACGAGTTTTGATTCTTGTTTGTGGTGGAGGTTTCTGAGCTTCTGGTGGATAACGCCTTAACAATTTGCCTATCCAAATTTTTTCAGCACTGGATTTTACAATATTGGGATGTTATGGATTTATCTTCACTGGCCCAATCTAGAGGTCCTCAGTGACCAACCCAGTTTATTCCAAGTTCTTTGGGCTGATCACTTGATTGTTGACCAAAAATTATCTTGCTGATTCACATCACACGCCGGGGTAAGAAAAAAAAAACACCAAATGTAAACTAAAAGAATTGGCACTGTTTGTTGTCAGGGAAATGGGTTCCTTCTAACCGATCATACAATTGACCGGTTGGATCGATTCAGCTTAAAAAGAATCAAAACTTGGTAAATTGCCTTCCTTAAGAATTTAACAAAAACCAATTAAACTTATTTTCATACCCGATAAAGATTGAATCCACTTAGTTCGATCGATTCAGTCGATTAATTGAGTAATGAGTTGGATAATGGTTAATTCAGTAATAGGCTTACTAATCTTATTGGATAATGAATTGGGTGGGTTTAATTTGGTAATTAGGTAATTGTATTTTGATAAAAATATTATTATTTTTTATATATTATAAATATATTTTAAAATATATAAATATAATAATTTTTTACCTATTGATTCAGTTATTTATTTCATAAATTATAAAATCAAACAACTTAACGTACTAAATCCGATATTAATATCGACTTAAACCAAATTCATTCTAACAGACCCATCCGACCAACGTCAGTTTCGATTGGGCAAGTCGGCTCTAACAGAGTTTTGCACGGCCCTAGTTCCTGCTCACTTATTCCCGAACAATTGTAGTCATTATTGAAAAATACATAAAGCAAACTTAATAAATTTTGTTATATGTACTTATTAAAATTATTATATACAGTATTATATTTACTTTAATATTAAAAATAATAAATAAAATTATCAATTTATTATATTTATTTAATATGATTATTATAATAATATATTAACTATAAAGACACTAGCAAAATCCAAAACCTAAATTAGGCTTTGCCAAACCATTGAAAAGTTGTTTGGGCTTAAATTTCAGTGTTTGAAACTTTCGAGAGCTGCCAAATTGCTTTGACTTCAGAAAAGAGACTGGAAATTGATTGTGACTCACGTGGCAAATGTGCCAATCCTCACATTTTATTGGACTTCCACCTGCACAAACATTTATTTTATTGGTCCATATTTTTCCCCCAATCAAAGTTCCAATGCAGTTAAAGGAACAACAATTGATGAATTGAAAGAGAAAAAATTATATGATTTAAAATATGATACTCAGTAGATTTAGATTTTAAGTTTTGATACAGTATTACTTGGTACTTGGATCAATCTAGTACAAGAAATAAGAACTTGATAGCAGTTTACTTGAAACGCAATTCAATAGGAGTAGTTTTCTTAGATTCACTCAGTAAGAACAAACTAAGATTTATTAAAATGTAACTAGAGTTTGTAAGGTTTTATTTTATTTTAATTTGTATTTAATTAAAAAAATTAGTTTAATTTAAAATTTAAATGTGGTAAGTTGAATTCGATCACAAACGATCCTCAATTAGGACTGTAAAATCCAATTCAAAAATAATAGTAGTAATACCAATTTTTTTGTTAATAAAAGTTTTAACATCTGCAATTTTCATTTTATTTTAAAACAATGATTTCATTAGTATAAAATAATTACAAAAAAAGATGGAGTCTAGAAAGAAAATAGTTCAATACATACAAAAACGAAGTGTACAACTGAGAGATCACCCCATAACTACAACAAAAACAAAAGGAAAAACAATAAGCTGCCGTAATAACAAATGGGAGTGTCATCCAAAATACCATAAGCTCATGGTGTAATAAGACTGACCCAAAAAAACAAAAATTAATACTGTAAATAGTATTAGTAACACCTAAAAAAAATTGTTACACGTCCTGACCCCTGGCAGTGGCACCATATCCATTCACTCCATTGGATCCATTCATGCTCTGAGAGTGCTTATCAGACCCTGTCTTCCTCCTCCTCCTAAGAACAATGTACCAAGTGAATGCTTCCAACAAAGTCGCAACAATGCCCAAAAATATGAGAATGCCGATGTAAATTCTTTCCCAATGGTCTTCGGGTTGAAGGATGTCAAAACCCTCGAAGATATTGATGATGCTGAGGATGATGACGGTGTAACCGATGGAATGGTGGTAGATGTTCCAATAGAATCTGTATTTATGATCCTTTTTCGGCCTCAGAAGCAAAGCGAAGACCTGCCAATGTTTCAATCAAACATCTGTAAGCAAACCGTTGCTAAAGAAAGTAAATATTTTGAAGAATGAATAGTTTCTAATGGAACTATTTAGAAACGCCATGAAGCCATATCATAGCGGCAAACTGAAGAAAAGGACTGAAAAGAAGTCTCCTTTGTTTTTTCACTCAACTGGGGGTAGTGGATATCTTGTGAAGTTTCATTAAGGCATATGCAATGAGATCAATTTTTTTAGTAGAGTCAACTTACTCAGACTCAGGAATAAGTATCAGATATGAGTACATGTTTGATACATGTATGATCAATTTTTTTAAGTTTTCTACATATTTAGAGGATCGTGTCCAATACCTAAGTCCAAATCTGTGTTGGATACAGGGTAAATTAAAAAAAAATGAAGAGTCGTAGTAACTTAGGAGTAGAGAATCGACAGAGCTTAGCAGAAGTTATGAAGTTGAACATTTATGCAATTACGTATTTCATTTAGCTACCATGGGGATCAATGTCGAATTAACTATGTCGATGTTACGGGAGGAAAGAAATTACCTGAAGAGTACCGAGGCAGAAGAGGACAATGCCGATGTTCCTGTGGGGATTCTGTGTGATGCCAGGAGAATCGCTTCCGAGCCTAATACCGGTTGCCCACCCTGCAACACCAACAATATAGGCAGACAATTGGCAAGCAACATGGAGATAAAACCACGCCGGGTCAGCAGCTTTGAACACCTTCATGTACCTAGCCGTTATGGCTCCCAAAGGCATCAAGATTCCCCAGCTGACGGTGTTCAGAACTCCATGAACCTGGAAAAATCCATACACAATCCACCTTTAGAAAAATTGGACTACTGAACCATTTGTTTGGTAAATTCTAGTTGTATGCTCCAAACTGAGAAAACTAGACAAGTTCAAATTCGATTACAGAACTCAATTCTAACTGTAAATTTCTAAGAAAAGACCTAAACTAGAAATATTTGTGAACATGTTGAACTCGAACATTATACTATATAATCCGTTTTCGAACAAATTAATGAAAAATCCAAACTTGTAACGATATGCCAAGAAAAGAAGCTGCTAATCTACCCAAGATGCAAGTCACTTACATTTCTTCTTCTAGTTCTTGAACCGCCAGATCCACTCCCTCCAGATTGTCCTGTAACGAAATTGACACTTCCGGTGGATTGAAGGTTGGCTCCAGCAAAAGGGTGAGCCTCTAGTTGGTCGTTATTGACAGGACCTTCCTGCCATACCTGGTTGGTAGATAACAAGCTCTCGGAGATTCTCAGAACAGCAAATATCGTCATTTCATTGTTCTCAAAGATTGCTGAAAGTCTTGGAACTTCAAAGCTCAAATCACTTTGTTGCATGGAAGGGCTCATACTGTCGATTGACGTCGTGAACGCGTGAACGACTCCAGTGGAGTTGACATAGGCAACCAAAGCCTGGGAATTCAACATCCTTGCTCCACTGGGGTTGATAGCCCAAGATGACCATCTTGATGAGGTGGTGCCGGTGTGTCTAAAGGCGATATCAACGGTCCCAGCCGCTTGATCATACGTCCAGTGGAGGTAGCAGTTCAAGGCTGGAAGATCGCTGCAGTTGGCATATTGCCTATTGTCGGAAAAAGTTTGGGTAAGACAGGTTTGGGCAGACGATGAAGCCAAGAAAGAAGCCAGAAGACATGAAAACAGGACGATTTTCCTGGCTGTCTCCATTTTGAAACTGAAACGCTTAGCTTTGGAGAGTAAGAGAAACAAAGATTCCAGGATCAATGTCCCCAAAAATCAAAAATTGTTTCCCAAGGCAATTTGGAGTCTTATGCTCTTTGGGAACTCAGCAATATATAGATTTATATAGAATTCTATTTCTAATAAAAGCAGCGAAGGAATGATGAAGGAAGTGAGTCTTTAAAAAGCTTGTATTTGTTGACAAATTCTGCACAGAATATGTACTCATTTTACCAAAGGTTTTTCCGAAGCTGTTAGGAAGCAGGGGAGAAAGTCCTGGCCTATTGGCAGTATTTTTTTTCTCCTTTAATTATTATTATATAAATATATATATTTTGCAGAGATGCCACAGTTTGAAAGTTTGAATAAGAGAATAAATGTTAAAATTTAAATTTTATATTTAGATTTATTTAAAGGTCAGATAATTTATTCAATTAGATTTAACTCGTATACGATCAATCTTAAGTATGAGATTTTTTTATTTAGGCTAGCTTGACTTAACAAATTTTGCAATTCAAGTTAACGAAGTCCGAATCACTGTTTATCCAATAAATAATTTTTTATCTAAATTTACTGATAAAAATAAATTTTAATATTTTCAAATAATAAAATAAGTCTAAAGCTAAAATAACGTATGTTAAAAAATTTTAAAATAATTCAAAAAATGTTTACCCAAATCCATTAAAAGTGTTTTTTTTTTTTAATTGTACGGCTCGAGTTCGTATATTTCTTGTTCTTTAAATGTAATGACTTGTCTCTCTTTCTTTTCTCTTATTATGTTTACATTTGATGAGGTGCAAGTTTCAAACTAGTTTACATTCGGAAGCTGTCCCTACACCACACGGTTGTAAACAATCAAGTCTTGCGAATAACTTTGAAATCTCTGCTTAATTTTTCAACACAACACCGTAAATTTTACTTAATAATTATTAGCATTTTTATTGAAAACCAAAAAAAAAAAAATTGCAACTTGGTTGACTGAATTTTCAATTGTATCATGGTGAAGGTAGTTCATTTCTCTTACGTATTCGAATTCATGTTCTTATATTAGATCAAAATAATTATTCATTAAAACATTATAAATGATTTTGGTTCCAAAGTTTTTAATATCATTTAACATCAAGTATAGATGTTTATGAATTAGACGGAATCGAGTCCAAATAAAAAAAATTGTTTGCTCTAATCTTATTTAAAAACTCGTTTTACTATTAAAAATATTAAAAATAAAATATTTTATATTAATATTTATATATTTTAATTAAATTTAAATAACATAAATAATTAAAATATAATTTTATTATTTAAATAATAATACATATCATGTAAATTTAAATATTAAAAATTTATCTCAATATTAAATTAAATTTACCAAATTAAACTAAACAAATTTATTATAGAGGAAGTAATCTAGATTGTTTATTACAATAAGCATCGAGTCAAATCATGCATGTGATAAGAGTTGGAGTCCTATTTTTTTTTTTTTTTTTTGAAATACTGATTGTGAATTTTTTAATGATTTTTCTTTTAGTTTTTTATTAATTTTCGTATTAAAGGGCTAGAAAAAGGTAATAAACGGATCAGATAAATAATAAGTTATTGTATTTCCGTGTAAAGTACCAAGCGGCTGTAGATTTTAAATTTTAATATGCAAAAAAAAGGTATTTAAAACAAGGAGGAGCAGACATTGCTCTGTTTGCTGAAGTGAAAACTTAC
>JBBYHK010000021.1:31754-64802 GCA_038382065.1 Adansonia grandidieri | reverse complement strand
ATGTTTAAAATTATTAAATTTAAACAAAATCAAGAAAATAATAATGCTGATTCAAATTATGGAATTGACTTTTATTTCATATATATATATATATATATATATATTGAAAAAAAGGGTTTCAATGGCAAAAGGTCATTGAAACAGGAACTCAAACCCAGAAATTTCTCTTTCTGTTTCTTGAAAGCATGCACGTACATAATTTACGTGTGTATTTTAATAATTTTATTAAAATATTAAAACTTAATTATTTAATAATATTTATTTTTATAATAGCCAATTCGAATCGTAAAAAATTATGTTCAGATCCAGCTCTTCAATAAGTTTTAAGTCCAACGTTCAATGAGAGTACTTAGAAAATGTGTTAAAATATATTGAATACTAAAAAACATTTTTCATTTTTCACCACGCAGACCATATTTTTGCACCGCAGTAATTCTGACTTTCTAACATTTGCTTTATATAATTAATCAACGTCAGACGATCTTATGTATTCAGACATTATAATATAGAAAACGGGAAGTCGTCGATTGTCATAATCTCATTCCTTCGTCTTTATTGCAATTACAAGTTTCCGCCATTGTTAATTATCACCATCATTATCAAAATCTTTTAAATGTTTATTCTCTAAAACTCAGAATTCACATTACAGAACTAGCTATTAGATTCAACCAATTGTCATTCAGATCTGGAATTCTGGGTTGTCAAAATATTAATCCTAAATATCCAAGAAATGTCCAGATCCTCTATCAAAAAGCATTAAGCAAATAGCAAATCATGTCCTTCATTAAACTTAAAACTGGCCCTACCCAGCAGTCTCCCTTACACCCCCCCCCCCATCTAGCCTCCTGGGGAGTACCCAAGTCAAACGAGTTTTAAGTGCTTCGAAAAATGAACAATACAAGTGTAGTGCACCTTCTAACTCTAACCAACTTCAGCTTCCTGGGACAATTGCAGTGCATAAGGGGAAAATAAATTACAGGACCCCGTGGGCTATGTATGTGCAATCACAGTACCGAACAACTGTGAAAGTTCGTCTTGCTTGTGCTCTGTTACCGGCAACTCCAATGTTACCTGTCAATCACGCACGAAGGGGGAAAAAAACGAAAGTAGAAAAACTTAAACAGGGAACATGGAGACCACCAGCTATTGACATTTATATTCAGCTAGGCTCCTACAAATTCGGTCAGTCAAGAAACAAGAATTTTGGCATGCTTCTGTCAGCGCACAAGCATTAGATAGATCTTGACATCAAATGTGAGGTGAAAAGAATAAACTTCATTTATGATCCAACTACTTAGAGTTCCTTTCAATAACAATTTTCTTGGAGATCTCTAATGTCCTTTTTTTTCTTTTGTGGTTCCTAACTTGGGCTGGCGCCTCATTTATGAAAACTGAATGGTGCAGTCATTAAATTGCTTTGATCCGGCAACTTCTAATTCATATATCTAAAGAATATGTGATATTATCCAATTATTGAAACTTATATGCAAATAACAATTTCAGGTGAACTCGACATGTGCCACCATACACTAATCACCACCATATTCTTAGTAAGCTCAGTAAAATGAGATCCTTATTTAAAGCCATACACTACTTTTGGTTATTAAATTGGCCTACAAATGTGAAGATAGATAGGAGGAAATAATCGAGGCTCATCAACTACTATGTCTTAATAAAAGAGAGAACAAGTGTGCTGAACCACTTTTGATGACATAAGGAATATCTCACCTCCTTGAAGATTTCGCTATAAGAAGCTTCCTCGAAGCCCTACACCAACCATAAAGGCATTGTCAAGCACAAGAACAAGACAACAAATAAATATACATATTGTCTATGATTCTCTTAACCTACATGTAAGAGCCTGGAGATTAATCCTTCAAATGAATTCCTTACATGAACGTGTAAAAACAATAAATAGGCTTTTTAAAATGGTGAATGTATGTGTGGGTAAGTGTAAGGGGAGAGAGAGAGACCAATTTCCGAAACAAACTAAGAGATGACCCATTTGATTCTCCAATTTTAACACGGAAGACATGGATTCCAAAGTTCTGAACTGCATAGGCCATCATCATCAAGACAGACTCTTTCCCCAGGCCCTTACCACGGCTATTCTAGCATGAAAAATACAACATAAGATCGAAAGAGAATAATAATAATAAAGCATTTAAATCAACTTTATAGTTTTGATACTTTTCCAAGATGATTTTTATCACATCAAATAAAAAGTCACAAGGACCAGAAAGTTATTCTCGAAAATGTGATTGGAAAAACACTTGGCTTGAAATCATGAAACTTTGTATTCCAAAGGAATTGCATCCTATCATTTCAAGCATAGCCACTTTTAGACGTACATTTTCTTTGTTAAGTTTGCCCTTGAAATACTTTTTAATCTTTATTTATCCATCACAAAATTCCTATCCATTGGTTGAATTTATTTTCTACATGCTGCTAAGGCAGGGGTCTTGGGGCCAGCGACAATATCACAACAAACAAGCCCGCTTTAGGAGAGTATATCAGAAAAATCAAGATTTCTCAAATATTTATATGATATGATATGTCCAATTGAGTTAAAAAAATAATAATAATACTAAGGAATGCATAAGCAAATGACAAAGGATAACTGCAAGAAATGAATATCCAAATTGCCAGTTAACTTTTTCGTCTGAGATATATACACATTCAGATATGATATACCAGACAACTTGTCAGATACGACCATTTCAGTTTTTTTTTTTTTTCACCTCCCAAGAGTCATATTATCTAATCAGTCAAGTCTATAAGCACACAATACAAACATATGAAAATGATTGCAGCATTCTACCGAACAAATTTAAAAAAAAAAAAAAAACACACACACACAAACCTGAAGTAAAAAAAATGAAAAAGTAATTCAATATGGAAATCCAGGAAGAAATGAATAAGGTAATTACAGTCCGAACCTGTCCACCTGAACCGCAACAATCTTTATGACATGCTCTACATGAGGATGTAAGACTAATTATATTAACCATTCTTTAATTTCCACAGCACTCTCACTCATAAATAATTCATCAGTAGGAAACAACAAAGAAAAGAAGAAAAAGGCAAACCAAAGCCAACAAATTCTTAGAAAGAAAAGAAATGAAGTGCAAGAAATTTCATGTTGATGATTCTAAATGTACAACACAAGTATGAAGAAAAGATAGGGCATGACATGAACCTTTTACTTTAGAATTAGATTATTGAGTTTATTGTAAAGAAGTGCAAAGCAAGTGTACCATTTTGGTTCAGCTATCATAATTTCAATCTCTGCCAATTGAGGGTCATCCAAATCATTCATATAGATATTCACATCCCCAACCATGGCTGGAATGAATCATCATTTACCGTCAGTCAATCAGTTTTCAAAATTTTCCAATTTAACATTTTTAAAAGCTAAAAATTTCCCACAAAATTCTCTGTAAATTAGCTGACCTTCCACATGGGGATCTCCATGAACAAACTTTCCCTCGACTATCTCCTTATCCAGAATAATGAAAGTTTTTTCTGTTGAGGAAAACAAGCTTGAAAACCTTAATTACAAACTCAATAGAAAAAAAAAAACAATTGAAGAATTGCCATAAACAATCAAAAACAAGAAAGTATAAAGAAAGATTGAGAGATAGAGAGAGTAACTGAGAGGGTCTTGGTTCCAAGAGAGCTGCATATCGTATTCCTGCTGGAGGGTGAGGGGCTCTGATCCGGTGGCTCGAAGGAGAGCAGGATCCTGCATCCAAACGTGGTACTTTGGGACATGTGCTTCCATGTATGGTACCATAATCACCTTCTGTCCTTCCAAGCTCACTCCTCCCATGGCTGCTGCTTCTGCTTCACAGTTGCCTTGCCCAGGATCAAACACAAGACTCAGTTTTTACCCAAACAGACAAAAACCCAGAACCAAGAACTCTGTTTGGGTTATGCCGTTCACTTTCCGCTATCGGATTTTGGCAAAGGGTTAAGGGCAACAACACAACGATGTCGTTTTGAGTTTTAACTGAAAATTTGTCCTCCGGTTGTTCTAGTTCGCAACTTGTAAGTAATGTCCAATGTACCATGGCTTTAGCATCCACAGAAATCCTTTCTAATGCATTTCATATGACTATCCAAATCTGAACCGAACTGTAATTGTGTGATATCCAACGTTCATACATTTGGTGTAAATGGATTCCAAGTGTTGGTGACTATGGGTGGGCCATCTCAAATTGGTAATAGGTCCCGTTGGGTCATTTTGAGATGAAAAGAATATTTGGATTTTTTTTAGATTTACACTCAAATTATATAAATTATAGATTATCGGATTTAACTCATTTTAAATCAATCAACTTAAATTTAAATTATTTCATATCAAATTTTTAGATCATTTCGATTTGAATAATTTTATATTTGAATAAATTTTAATTTAAATTATTTTTAAGTTTGAATTAGAGTAGATTAAAATTTTCTTTTATACATTGAAACTTGAATACAGTAATTTAATTTTTTTTATGAAATTACTTTTTTTAAATAATTAATCTCTCAATTTAACCTGATATCAAAACTCTCATGTGTAAGTCTTGAGAACAATATTCTTTTTTAATATTTTTTTACCTAGTGTCCTATTATCCGTCAAGCTATGCACTATGTATATAATATTTTTTCAGCTTGCATCTTTCTTCAACACTTAAGATCTACATTCAAATTCATTAATCATTTATCTTATTCTCGTGTGAAAAATCATATTAAAATATAAATATAATAATTCAATCATTTTTTATAAATTTTATATAACGGTAAAATGATTAATCGTACAAAATGATACCACAATTTAAATTTGTGCCACGGTACAACTTACCCAAAAGAAGACCAAAATTCACCGTGTTTTGGAATAGAGGGCCTCTTATGTCTAAGGCTACTCACCAACCAACCGACTATCCGTCGGATAACTTCTAAGCGACCTTTCATTACTAACATTTGATGTATTTGTCTGGCTCAGCAGCTGCACAGCACAAACAGCATTAACATTGCTCCTACTTGTTCAGGGAATCATTAGACTCCATATCCTGAGGCTAACGACAGTTACCAATAATAATGCCATTTGGGGATCGAAATTTTTTGTGATGCTAAACTGTAAAGAAGTCCAATGTTCTAATGAGATACTTGAAGTAGAGGTTTTCATTTCTTGTATCTATAGATAAATTATACATGATAAAAATATACGTTGCTTAGCAATGTTCACTGCAACCATTTTTTACTTTATTTGAACTGAAAAAAGGGCCTTAAAAGGGAGGATGTTGACATTGGGTTCAGAAGTCTGAGACCATAATCTTCGAAAGAATTAGAAGTAATGCCATTTGGGGATCGAAATTTTTTGTGATGCTAAACTGTAAAGAAGTCCAATGTTCTAATGAGACACTTGAAGTAGAGGCTTTCATTTCTTGTATCTATAGATAAATTATACATGATAAAAATATACGTTGCTTAGCAATGTTCACTGCAACAATTTTTTACTTCAAGAACTTAAAAAGGGCCCTAAAAGGGAGGCTGTTAACATTGGGTTCAGAAGTCTGAGACCATAATCTTCAAAAGAATTAGAAGTACTGAGCCCAGGTTCTTTTATGGGTCCTGGGCCAATAAAACTGCCCCAATATTAGCCCACCCAGTGAAAGTTCAAAAACAAATAAAAAGGAAGGATCATGTCAAGAATGGGATTCGAACCCATGCCCTTTCGGACCAGTACCTGAAACTGGCGCCTTAGACCAACTCGGCCATCTTGACGTAGTTAGTAGTCTGATACACCAAATTTTAGAAGTATTTTATCATAATTTTAAATTTTTCTGCAGCATCTTCTGGAGAAATTCATGAAAATCCATTATTCATAATTAAGTTTTTTATTTGATTAATAGAAGGGGCTCTGGGTCCGTCAGTGGTGGACATAATTCCACTATGGCTGATGCAGTAAGAAAGTTAACAGCGAGATGTGAATTGTATTCAAAGAAAAGGGCATATTTCACATTCAGGAAACAGGGGAGACCAAAAGTCCAAAACACAGTCGATTGGAGGGGCCAGATGTTTACATGCCTGTTTGTCGACAGCATTAACGTCGATGGGCTAACGGTTCTTGTGAGAGCCGCCCCAGGAATCTGCTTGAATCAACGAAACCTCATCATCACCATTCAATCATCGTGTCTTGAAGCAGCAACAGCAGCAGCTTACAATAGTCTATTTAAATCATCACAAGAAAGAAAAAAAAAAAACATTTTATTTGGTTGTGCATTGCTGCCTGGTTAGCTGGTACAACTGAACTTTCCAAGTTGTCTAAATTGTGCTTCTCATTTTATGCCGTGTAGACATAGGAGTGTTCAATTCATCGGTTAACTGATCGATCCAAATACCATTAATCAATTTAATTATTTATTTATTTTTATTAAATCAAATTATAAAAGAATTATATTAGCTAAATCGAGATTATTTTGATTAATGAGATCGGTTATTTGAATTTTAATTATTTACGTTTTAAAATGTTAAATATAAGTACAAATTACATCTATAATAAGTAAAAACTATAATAATATAAATCATAATACGAGTAGATGAATAATTTAAAATTTATGTAATAGAAATTATATAATATTTTAAATATGATAATAACATGTAAAAATATATAAATATAATATAAATATGAAAATGATTAAGTTTAATTATCAAATGAGATTGAGATAATTTATCTAGAATCAAATGCTCAAATATTTTATTTCAAAATATTGATATAATTAAAAATTATTGGACAACATTTCACTATACGTAGTTTTTCATAATTTTGTTTTATAATGCTATTCATAAATAATTAATTATAGAAGCAAAAGTTTGAGGTAAACTTGTTAATATTATATAAATTTATATTTGATGTATTAATAATTATATTTTGTAATAAATAATTAACTATTAAAGAAAAACATGAAATTGGCCCATTATTCCAACTGAGAAGGAAATTAAGGCCGAAGCCCAAATTATCCGAAACATGCCACGTGCAATTCCTGAGAATGGGTATCATAAACGCATGAAGCAAACCATCCGTTCATTTTGTAGCCACAAAACACACAGTTGCAAGAGAAAGAAGACCGTGCAACGCCGCGTTTTGGTTGGGGGAGGTTTTTAATTTTCGCTTTGAAATCCGCTGAAAATTTTCTTCACGGTGGTGTGCTTCCTTTTTCCCTGTCGTTTTGATTAAAATCAGGTAATATAGTAAAGCAAATTCTTTTTTTCAATCTTTTTTGCTTCTTCCGTCGTCGTTTCTTTCCCTTCACCTCGGTCGCTGATTTTCAATTTCCATTCTTTTAATGGAAATTTTCTTTTACATTTATTATTATTATTATTATTATTATAGATAACCTAATCAAAACAACAAAAAGTTCAAACCCCAAAAATTATTTTCAGTTTAGTTTCTTTGTTTTTTTTTTCCTCTGGTTTCTGCAGAGCCAAACGGAAACTAGGGTTTTTAAATTGAATGGACCCAATGCAAAATTCTTAATTTTTTTTTCTTTTGGTAAAGTATATATTTGTAAGCTATGAAAGCTTGTATACTTTTTCATGGAATTGCAATTAAATCCTAAAAAGGGTTTCAAATTGATCTAAAATATCTTAATTTTGTTCAGGGGTTTGATAAAAATTGGCTCCAAATTGTAAAATCTATGCATATTGACAGTAATGGAGGATATTGCTGATCGGTCACAGGACTAAAGTTTCCATTTTGGCCTGCATTTCATGCCATTATATATTTATATATATATTTGATTTATTTGGGTTTAAACTTTAGATTGTAAAATCAATGGAAGAGATTGGAATGGACCCATCTGCAGCCAATCCTGGACCCATTGATCGTTCAGTACTGTATGATCAAGAAAAGCATGTATCTTCAGCTGTTTGGGATGGCCAGGTTCGTTTCTCATTCACACCAATCTTGTCCTCCCTTTTATTTATTTCCAAAATATGTAATTTGCATTTCTTGGATAAGTAAAAATGTGTAGAATTCACTTGTTCACTTATAGGGTTAGAGACTTATATTCATAGTTAAGCAATCCCATTGTTAAAATCTTTACCAGTGTGCCAATGAGGTCCTCTCTCAATGGTAAGAAGCCCTGTCACTAATCGGTCTCCGGTTGAGTCTTATTTTATGTTGTATTTTCTCTTGCTGTGCACTAGTTTGTTCGTTCGTTGGTTAGCTAGTTAGTTTGATTGGTTGGCTATTAGTTTGATCTCTTTGATGAACTAGACTATTTTTGTGCTTATATATGTGGACGGTTGTTTGATTTGTGATTGTAATTTTGACTTTTGCATTGTACTTTATTTAAAAAACACACATATATAAACATAATATTTTACAGGAGCGTGGCGCACTTAGATGTCATGAGCATACATCAAAGTTGGGTGAATGGAGACTCACCCCAAAACAGATCGAATTGGTTGAGAAAGCAGGATTTGGGTACTTGAGGAAGATACCTGCCATTAGTTTAGATAATCCACTCATTTCAGCATTAGTTGAGAGGTGGAGGAGAGAGACAAATACATTTCACTTCACCGTCGGAGAAATGACTGTGACCCTTCAAGATGTTGCCTTATTGCTGGGATTGGCAATTGATGGGCTGCCTGTGATTGGAATAACATATACCACTTGTGGCACGGTGTGTGAAAAGTATCTGGGGAAAGCGCCAGATTCTACTTATGCGAGTGGTGGGATGGTGAAGCTAAGTTGGTTGAAAGAGTTCTTTTCTCAGTGCCCTGAAGATGCATCACTTGAAGAGATTGAGCGTCACACGCGTGCTTACCTTTTATATCTTGTGGGAAGCACTATTTTTTCAACTACTACAGGGAATAAGGTCCCTGTCATGTACCTTCCATTGTTTGAGAATTTTGACGATGCTGGGAGATATGCATGGGGTGCAGCTGCGTTAGCATTCTTGTATAGGGCACTTGGGAATGCCTCTGTTAAATCCCAAAGCACTATTTGTGGTTGTTTGACACTACTTCAGGTTATTCACTTTTCTTTTGTTCGTTTTCTCTCACTTTTGTTTCTTCTATAAGTTCTTTTAAAGGGCTTGGTGTCTTTCGGCTTCTCTTGACGAAGGAAGCCACTAGGAGGATTTCTAGATGAAGTTTTTTTTTTTTTTTTTAAATGCTATCGATAGCCTTTAGTTAAAATTCTGCTATTGATAATTATTCTTCTTTTTTAGTGCTGGAGTTACTATCATCTAAATATTGGTCGACCAAAGCTCAACAGGGACCCTATCCACGATCATTTCCCTTTTGTACTGAAGTGGAAGGGAAAGCAGAGTGGTCCAACAACAAACCGTGATGTAGTTTTCTACCGTAAGGCACTTGACTCCCTGGAACCATGTGATGTAAGTTCTTGATTCCTTTTTAAAAAAAATAAAAAAAAAAATTAATATTCCTACTTGCTGTGTGTGAAAGAATCAGCTTCTGACCAAAAGGTAGAAAAGAAAGAAAGAAAGAATGATACAGCTGTTTGTTGTTGAAAAATAGGTAGAGTGGCTTCCTTACAAATGCATGGATAGTACAGTAATCCCGGAGAAAATTAGAAGTAGTTTGGTTTTGGGGAGGTCCAAAACAATGTTGATCTGCTTTGACAAGGCCGAAAGACACCTTCCTAATCGTGTCCTAAGACAATATGGTATGCTTCAACCTATCCCAGAAGATGTCGCTCAATGGGTAAGAAAGAGCCGTGGAGTTGATGGTGGGGTGGACTTGTCTGGGAAAATGGAATCAGAACTTAATGAATGGGCAGATCGTGCGCACCATATTGTAGAAGGTGATGATGATGCTGATGAAAATGAATACATGGGGTGGTATTTGAGAATCACTCGTAAAGTTGTAGGGAGACCTATTTCTCTCTCTTCAGAGTTTCAAAGAACGGTAAGGCTATACTTAACTAGTTAACTAATGTCTATGTTCTGTCCCTGGTAAATTTCATAGATGTTAGTGTCTTTCTTTTTTTTTTTTTTTTTTCCCCGATGAAACAGATTGGTGGTGTACGGGAAATTTCATACTTAGCAGACACTTTTCCATTGAAAGGACTGCAGCCCGAGCAATTTGAATCAATTTCCAGGATTAGGTCTATTGCACAAGAATGCTTGAGAGATCAAGTTGGAGGTTCAATTGCAGTATCACCTATTGTGGAACCTGAACTTGGCAAAAGGACTAGGGGGAAAGAGAGGGTAAGAAGAAAGGGTACTGGGAAACGGAAGCGTAGTAATGATCCCATGGAAGGTCATGGAGCTAGTGAGGATGAGTCTCAATATTGCGGTGTGGTTGTTGAGGTAGATCAATTGCATCTACATCACGCAAATGATGAGGTAGATCATCTGCCACTTTGTACTACGGTTCTTGAGGGTGAAACTGCACTGCTATTGGATGAATCTAATAAAGTTGATGACATGCAACTTCATGATGCAACTGATGGGATTGATGCCTCGCAGTTCTGTGATGCAAGTAATGAGGTTGACAACTCAAATATACCTAATGCTATTGGCGAAAGTGATTTGCAAACTGCCAAAACAGCCGAGGAGGTTATTCCCCAGTCATTTGAACTACCAGATGCGACCAATGATGCCAATGATTCAGAAATTCATGATGAAACTACTAAGCCCGATAACTTACAAGTTTGTAATGATATTAATGGGGTCAATGACCCCCAAACTCTGATGGCTACTGATGTTAATGAATCACAAACTCATGATCCAACTGATAAGGTCAGTGAGTCACAACACTCTGATGTTGCTGTTCACAGTGATCAGCAGACGGTAAAAGAGGAAGTGGAGGTTTTTCCACAGTTGTCTCACGAAAATAACGAGGATCTTGCTCAGCAAGGTGATACTGGTATTGTCGCATAAAGTGGAAGCATTGTCATGTATTTTCTGGGGGTAATTATCTGATAGTTGGCTAAATATGTATGCCTAGAATTATAGATGCATGCTATGTTGCTTTGACTATTTATTTTTCTTGAGATACTCATGTGTGACACCCTTGTTGGATACATTTTCAGACATAAGTATGGGATACGGCCGCCCAAATACATGGAAACACTTAAAAAAAAAAAATTGAACATACCCATATAAAACACATACCTACATCCAACAATCACACTCGAGTCCGAGTAACATAGGATACATGTACAAATACATATACAAAAAAACATTAGCCATGTACCTTGCATTCCTCTCTACTACACTCAAAATGAGATTTTGAATTTTTTTTCTTTTGACAGGCTGCTAAAGATGAACTTGATTCAGCCTTCTACTAGTGGCAAGGACACTTGGTTGCACAAGAAAAGATATTTATCTTGTAATTCCAAATAGTTCGAAGTGCCTGGCCAGTATTAATGGCATTCTGTAGCTTGTAGAATTAGCTCTGATTAATAGAAATTAAATTTACTTTTCATTTTAGACGACGGGGATTTCTATTTTTTTTTTTTTTTAATAATTAGCATGTTTTCTTCTGCAATTTTGCTATTTTCATGCAGTTTAATACAAATTGCACGGCATGTTCATTTTGTTTCTAAGAATATAGAGTAGGGTGTTTACTGTTTCTTCCATTGCTATCGCCATGGATGATCGTTTGAAGTGTTAGTAATCTGTAATTGAAGTTGCTGGTTATATATGTAATTTCCAAAACCAAAAAAAGTTGGCACTCTTTCTATCGTGGACAATATTTAGAGATTTGGTGTAGCTTTCGAGTTGAATCTCTAGTTTATGGGATGCTACTTTTTTACTAATGATTTTATGAATTAATTAGTATGAACCCCGGGTTTAGCTTTTGAAATCCTTACGCCACAATCTCCTGGCCTTGAAATGGGGTTGATGAACAAAAAATGATTTGCATTGCATATACTGTTTTTCATACATTTTTAATCAGCTAGATTGACTTTGCTTATAGGCCATTAGCTCTTGATATTCCTCTTTGATTTCCTAATACCAAACAGTGAAAATCTACGGAACGTCTTAATTAGCCTCGTAGCAAGCTTTCTTTGTGAAGCAAAATTCACCGAACCAATGCAGCCTGTTACTTGTCCGAGAGGATTCTTCCTCTTGCTTGATGATCTACTTTGTAAACTACAAGGTTTCAAACCCTGTGATTTGTTTGGATTTGAATCAGTTTTCTTTGACATGTTGTGCCATTGAAGGCTCTTCTTCAACGACATGAGCTCTAGTTCGAGGTTCCGAAGCCTGAAGCTTGTCGATTCGTAATCCCTACCCATTGCAACATTGTCGTTTTGTAGCAACGAGCTCAAAGGCTTGCTGCCGTCTGACTCTGTTCCGTCCTTGTATGGGCTTTGTCCTAGGTTAAGGCTTCTTGAGTTTGGACACCTTGAGCTCGATAGGCTCCCGGAGAACTGTCCAGTGAACCTAAATGAGCTCGAGCATTCTTGCAAAGCTTGTTGGGTGTTCAGCTGTTGAACAAAAAGAGCCTGGACAATCAAACTTAGTGGCATCAACTCATTTTGAACGGCTTCAATGGATGCCTCTTGTGAAAGCTTTCGGCAATTGAGGTGCTTGCAGATTGATCCCTTCTCTTCTTGGCTTATATCTCTATGTGCCTGACCAATAGGTGGAGGGGGGAAGTTAGTTCCAAGCATGGTTGCAAACATGCCATTTTCGACATGAAAACTTACCTGTAGAAAGCTATTGATTGCTCTGTAAAGCTGATCATGACTCTGACGGCAAGCTATCGGTAACAATTCTATGAGCTCCATGAAGTTTTCAGGCTCCATTTCTGGATCGGAAGCTATCCGGGTGAGGTATTTGTCCCATAACTCTGCAACAATTGAGTTGCTTGCCAAAGGAGTGGGGTTGGCTTCCATGTTAAATGATGCAAAGGTTGAAAATATGCTCTTCATTGCAGTCAACTCCTTGCTTGAAGAGAAGGGTAGAAAATCTTCCACTCGGGCAAAGTGTAACATAGATGCAATCTTATCTTGCAATTTCACCTTGCTGTCATTTTTCAAACCAAATTCTAAGGATCTAGAAAGCAATGCAAAGTAAAATCCAACAGGGACAGCTCTGCTGGCCTTGTCTCCAATGGGCAGCAAATCAAGAATCCCTTGTAAAATGACAGAAACCTTGTTGTTTGTGTCACTGTCGCGAATCTTTTCACCCGAGTTCTCCCGAAATTGTCGTGTTTTCTTGGAGAGTAACCATTTATTTGCGTAAAAGACAATTATGGGAGTGACATATTTTTCTTTCATCCCTTGCCTTCTTAAGGATCCGATTATCCTTTCGAAGAATCCAAATGGTAGAGCTATGAGATCTTTGATCCATAGGTCCTTGCTTGCAATTGCTTTCACTGTTTCAGAGCTCCACGCTTCACCAGCCAACGCCTCTAACGAAACAACTGGTCTGTCCCTTTTCCTCTCTGGATCAAGAATCTCCATGCAGGCCATGAAGGCCAAGGACTCAATGCAGCGGCTCACAATCAGCAACTCCTCAGACAAGGGGAGCAACATTTGGCATTTCTGGAGAACAATCAGTGTATCATCCCAATGTTGCAAGACCACTTGGTTCAAGTAGAGATCGAAACGGTTGCAAAGGTTGCCAATGCAGTATTCTTCCGTCATTTCCAGGAATTCTGCGGCACACCTCAGGGCTGCAACATTGAAAGGGTCGATCAATGTGGTGGAGCCATAGATGAACAATGCAATCATCTCAAATGTTTCAGGTCCCCCCGGGAAATCTTGCGGTAGCTCGATCTCATTTGATTCAGTCAATCGCTTCTGAAAGTATCCACTCTTTGACAACAATGGGTACTGCAGATCATACATATAAACACATTGATGTAAGTTTTTATTGGTTTTGAAAAGTACACCAACTGCAACAAGTTAAACATTTTACAATTAATCTGTGTTGCTCGAAGTACCCGTGTCCCAACATATATTTGGACATGGGTAGACCCTCAGACAAGATCATCCAAGGACCTTTGGACATATACTTATATCCGACACTCACATCCGAGTTAGAGTAACGTAGCAATTAATTGATGAAACCAACTATTTTATACTAATATTTAAGCTGGAACAATTGAATTTGATTGCATATTCTTTCACTATACTTTATGCAAGCTGAAGGTTCTTTCGCCGACTCGAACACTCACAGAAACAGGCAGTCCAGTTTCTTGGATCCTGAAATGATGCAACTAACATAAGTTCTTTCAGCTGAAAAGCCTGAAATTCAAGGCATTCGAATGCATAGAATTAAAAACCATCTAAAATTTACCATGAAATGATCCTTATCTTCAGCAGGGCACTGACATTGGGTGAAGGGAAAGGACTTGAAGCTACTGAACTATCTTTCGGAGTACTGCTAACTTCCATTGTCATAGCTTCACAAGAATCAAATGAAAACTGAGATCAAAACCTGGGAAAAAGCAATCAATCAAAGCTTGCACTTCTCAGTTTCATTACTTTCTTTCAATTTGTCAATAATAGATGATCGAGATCCGACCCAAGAATCAAAGGGCCAAACAAAAAGGAGTAGCATAGCACAGCTTCAGGAATCCAGGAAAAAAAAAAGTGGGAACCGGAAATGAATAGACTTAGATTGAGAAATGAGGGAGGAAAAAGAGGTGGTTTTATCAAGGTTGCTTACTAACACATGCAAGTTTTTGCTATATAAATTTTATAATCAAACACTAATTAATATAGTGTATAGATATAGATATATATATATATATATATATATACACACATATACATATATAAAATATTTTCACTGTTTCCAGTCAAAGTCAGATGATGATGCACACGAGTGCAGCTAAACAATCCAAAATTTAAGGCTTCAAATGCGTTCATGGAGTGCTGAGAAGTTGAATTTCTTGCACCTCAATTTCGTGACCTCCGCCATTGGATAATATGTTACAGCCTTTCTAGTTCCCTTCATAACAAGTTTTCGGCATTCTATATGTCAAAGGCGCGCACGTGGGTGAGGTACAAAAAAAATTTAGATACACCTCAGCTGAACTATCTTCGCATCTATTTTTCCTTTTGTTTTTCCTTTTCTTTGGATAATAATCTATTAAAAATGTGTAGGAAACATAAATATGTTAAATTTATTTAAAGATTAAGCTGTTCATCCAATCCATACAAGCCAAGTTTTGTCAATGATTTTTTTTCTAATTCGTTTCAACCTTACCTTATTATTATTTAATAATAAAAAATATTTTTATTTAAATTTAATTAAATATATATATTAATATAAAATATATTTTTAAATATTTTATTTTTTAATAAACAATAATTCAAGCTTTGAGCTAGACTTAGCCCGATTAGGTTTGACTTCTAAGATATATATATATATATATAATATGAATATACACAAATTTTTTAAAACTCTTACATATTTAAAAATATCATAATCTTATACCATATTTAAATATGTATAAAAAAATATTTAAAAAAAATTTTGAATGACATAAAGTATAATTAGACTCTTCTAAAGCTTGTTTATCATTTAATTTTTTTTGGGCACAAAAATATGTAAAAAAAAAAAGGAAAAAGGAAATTAATGTAATTCTTTGTTGGTTGATAATTAGACTTAAAGATGGAAATATTGCTTGGTTTGAAAGGTTTAAAAATGGGTTTGCCTTGGGATGTTTTAGAGAAGTTGGAAGGGGCGGTATTGGGGAAATTAGAGTAGGTGGAAATATAAATAAATAAATAAGGTTAAAAAAAAGTAAATTAAATTTTAAAAGAAAAAAAAATGGGGGATGGGAAAGTGTGAGATGACGTGCGGATGAAGTTTTCGTGCAGCGTCGGTAGCGTAGGCTAACAACCGAAGAGGACACGGTTTCAGAAATTAAAGAGTTCTTTGGATTTAGAGGCTTTTTGCTTGCTTGCTTGCTTTTTCCGAGCCTATCTCGTTCCCCCCCAAAATTTTCTTTTCCTTTTTTTTTTTCTTAATTTTGAAATTATATAATTATATAATTAATAATTAATTAATACTCTTATTCACGTTGTACGTGTTTTTTATTTTTTTAATGAATGCATTTTTTTTTTGTAAATGTAAATATAAATGTAATATAAATTTCTCATATATATTAAATATATTATATTAATTATTATTTAAATGTATTATTATGCTTTGTTTATTTATTGATTTATATTCATTGAAAGTATTCTTTTAAAAATGATAAAATCTATATCTATGTTATTCAATGCAAAGTATCGAATACGAATATATATCAAATAAATTAATTTTTTTAAAATTTTTATATATTTAAAAAATTAAACTAAGTATCTATATTTTAATATGTCAAATATATTTTAATTAAAAAAATTAGAATGACAAAATTTCACGTCTACGCACCAATATTTTTATGAACAAAATCTGTATTTATGCTGCTTGTATTGTACATTTATAGGTTGAAATTCATCTTGATATGGTGGTGGTGGTGGATACTAAATCAAATGCAAAACAATTACAGCTTAGATCTTAACAATCAAGCAATAAATTACCTTAAAAACTGCAAAAAAAAATATTTTATCCTAGAACATCAATATGGGGTTTTGATGCTTCAATAGTTCAAAAGCCATAAGATGGTAATTAATTAAAAGGTACTCGACTGCAAATAATAAAATAAGAATATTCATTATTTAATCACAAGTATAGATTATAATAAATGAAAAATGATCATTATTCAATCAAAATTTGATTTATTCCAAATAATTTTAATTTTTTTTGACCGATATTAAACCGATCGCGTTTTTATTATCAAACACTACAATTCAAATTGATTTTTAAGTTTCTTAAATTTTTTTATCCACCCTAACGGCAAATGAGAAGTTGAAAAGAAATAAGTGGGCAAAAGATTGGATTTTATCTCTTAAAAGGAGAGGTAACAGCCAATAAGTTAACCCTTGGCTGTTGCTAAACCTATAATTAATATATGAATCTCAGTTGGAAAAGTAGGCAAAGAAAGTTGCTGATAGCATAAACAATATGATTAACTTAAAACTGAAAACTTAATTGTGAAAATATATAAATATTAACGAAAAAATAATTTTATATTTTAATTTTTTTTTAACCATAAAACAGATCTAACATCGATAGATTTAAAAAAAAAAATTTACGTCCCATGCCACCCCTACTTCTGTCTATTCAGAAAAGAAAATTCCTTGCTAGTTTAAGGCAGAAAGATCACTCAAGAAGCCATCAATTTGGAAGTTGAGTCAGTCTCATCATTGAGAAGTCAAGAGTAGACGGGATCCTTGAGAACTAGAGCAGCTGAAGGTCTTGCCCTTGGATGGGCTCTGCACTTGTCGATAAATGCTTCACTTCTGGATCTGGCAATGAGTTCAAGGCTGAGGGTTGCACTCCAGAGTTTACCTCCTATATTTTGGCAACACTATCACCATAAGGGTATCTCCATTGTCACCGTTTCAAGCAAAGCACAAAGAGTATATGTCGGCCATCTCAGTAAAATCTTCCTCGTACAACTCAGGTGCCATATCTTCTAGTGTTCTTATTCTGGAATGTGCAGATAGCAAAGCTTCCCCCAACCGTTGCTGCAGCCCAGATTGCCAATTTTTATATGCACAGAGAAAACTAAAACACTTGACAGTTGCAGTTATAACCTCATAAAATGTCGTAAAAACATTTTGGTTCTATCCAGGAACTTCCAGGCCGATAAATTTCAATTTTCTTCCGACACCTCCAATGTGTAACTTCCCGCTCTTGCCCTATCTTAAGTTTCGCTTTTACAGGTCGCAAAGCCAATCTTTATAAAGGAATTAAAGCATCTAGCTACTTCAACATAACAACAAGAACTTCAAATATATATATTTCCCCATATTAAACTTTAATATCCATTAGTACTTAACTCAATTAAGAAGAAGCTCTGATATGGAATGATGATCAAGTAGAAATAAATGACCAGAGATTCACCATTTTCAAAGAGAGGGCGATGGGGCACCAGCACTACATAAGCCTCATGCTAATGAAAGAATACCTTAGCAGCTTATATAGTTCTTCTTAAAGGAGCTCATAATAACCAATGGGAGAGAAGTTACCCATTTCAGAACAAATTTTATAATCCGATAGGAATTAAAGTTCTCCAGAACAAACTTGGTCCCTAAAGATCTATTTTGGAAAGGTATATTGGAGGAGACATGACATTTCTAATTTTTTTAAGAGTATGAAAATATCAAAGTCAGTTAATCAGAATTACAAAACTAAAATTAAGATTTCTAATTTTTTAACTGTGTTATATTCATATAAAAAAAAAAAAAAACTAAATTTAACAAGATAATGGGGAACATCTGAACTGGTAGCTTTACCCATTAAACAAAAATGGTTTTGTCAAGGACTTAGTTAGAAACAAGACAGCATTGATAATACCTTGATTAGTTAAGACAACTATTCCCATGGAGGATTAGAAGCCTCTTTTACAGAAGGTGACCTAGAATCCATACTGCCATCCCTTCCGAATCTTGATACACTTCTTACACTTTTAGGAGTAGACACCCCAGGGCTTGCACCTCGATAACTGGCACGAAGAGTTTCATCCACTGAAGAAGAGGACTTTGCAATTGCATTTCTTACAAACTTCTGAGCAGCAGAAGAAAGTGTACGCACAATTGGAGTAGCACTGCCCCCGCTATAAGGTGATGGCAATGGTGGCTTCTTAAACATCTTTGACCTCTCTCTCAGCTTCCGAGCAGCCCCCCTCGATAACGAGTGTGCCTTCACATCTCTGGCAGGCAGACAAGGAATCTTAAAATGAGGCCCATCGCCACTACCACCAATATCAATTGGTGTATCCTCAGGCTCCAACCTCAAAGGTGTACCTTCAATTTCACCCCATGTAATAAAGGGGGATTCATCAACTCCTGGTGCAGGTGATGGTGTCCTTACAAAACTATAACCATTCTCCGCTTTCTTACCAGATTCCACATAAAACTGATTTGGGGTCTTCCTCAAATCCTCCAGATCATACTTTTTGCCCTTATCCCCATCCCTGCCTGACATAGGCATTGGAGTTGCACCCGCCACGGGTGTATACAACACCTCCAAGGATCCATCGTCTTTAGGCCTAGAATCCATCACTTTACCAAGAAAACGTGTGTTTCCACGATTGATCTCCTTTGTCAAACCCTTTAATCTTACTGCTCGTTCCTCCTCAGTCAACAGGGCCTCGCCCCTGTCAGCAGGATGATACATCAATAAATTCTTGGCTGCATATTTCCACCCTTCTAATGTGCTCGTTGGTTGATCAGACGTCCCATATCCATCTGTAATCCTATCCCTCTTCACATCTTCAATTGATTTGACAGCATCCTCCCCGATTTCACCCTGAGTCAAATACCCATACTTCTCCTTCTTCTTCCTATTAACCTTCTCTAAAATCTTTGAAAAACGATCATTATCCTCACTCGTATATCTCCTAAAGAACTCATCTAGGGACAAATTCGTTTCGACCTCACACTCGATTTCCCTAAAATCACCCCCAGCGGATAATTCCCTACCTAAAACACCTGGCGTTTTGGGGGTTTTACCATCAAATTCATCAAACGGAGTAAAATTTCTCATAAAAGTAGAACCAGGAGTTTGTGTCTGACCCCTACCCTCAGAATTCACATTATTTACCTTTTTGCCACGGCGTTCGATGATCTTCAACTGGGCATCACGGATTTGAATCGGATCGCCAGTGTTGACGGCTGCGAGCCAATCAAGTCGGTCTCGGAGCTTGGAGATATCAGGGAAGTAATCACGTTCGATGACCTTCTCGATGGCAGCGACGTAGGAGTCTTCGTCGAGGACTCGGGGGCGTTTTTTGCTAGGGTTTTTTGGGGTGATCGAGGAGAAAAAGTTGGAAGTTTGCAGAGAATTTTCAGAATATGAAGAAGGTGACGGCGATGAAACGTGGCGGGGAGAGTTGCCTGGGGAGAGAAGCATCCTGTCTCACTAATTAGGGTTTTCAGAGAATTGAAATCTGATTTTATGCATCTATTCACTATTTTTTTCTACGTGAACGGAATTGAGTCTCTTCTTTGTGGCGGTGCATGAATTATTAATTAAGAGGCTTTATTATATTATATAATATCTGTCGCAAAATATATATATATATACGATTTATTTATTATATTAAATATTTTTATATTTTATAATAAAAATTTAATAAATATTTTTATTATTTAAATAATAATCTAAGTTGATCACCTATTTTAATTTTAATCCCTTTTAAATTAAACAATAATTTGATTGACAAATCTATTCGAGAATGAGTTTGTTTCTTTAACCCATATAAAGTAAATGAGTTAAGGGGATTTGGATTTGTGAAAACAATTATATTTAAAAAAATGCTATATTTGATAGGTTGAGACTTTGAGTATCAACATAAAAATATCCATAATTTTAGCCTTTTTATATTATTATTATTATTATATTTTCATTTTTGAAAATCAAATTAAATATTTTTAAAATAAAATATTTTAGAGAATAAAAATATGATGAGAATATTTCTTATGTAAGAAAAATATGCATGTGATGTTTTTATTTATTTAGGATCTTCAATGTTGTATTTTTACTAATACAATAAATTATAAATTATAAAAATATTTTATAGATATTTTAAATAATAAAAAAATTGATTAAATTTAAATCAAAACCGAACAAATAAAAAATTAATTTAAACTTAAATTCGATCCAATCAATTCATAAACACTTCAATCTTTTAAAGTCTAAATTTCAAACAACTCATAATCCAATGACAATAATTTTATAATTATTAAATTATGGTACGCTCGCTTTATGGGTAATAGAAAATTAACTGAAAAAAAAAGTTATTTAATTACTTGATTTTTAATTAGAGAAAAAGAAGATAAAATAATTCATTTTCAAAAAATTAAATTTTTAATATAATTTAATTAGTATACACTATTTATCTTTTTATCAAATTTTAATTGAATTGATGTTATTTGATTAATTTAAAAAAAATCATATAAAGTTTGAATCATTATATTATTTCTTTTATAAATTAACTTTTTGTGGGTAATATTAGGGATGAACAATACGTGAACTGTTTAATGAATTTTGATCTGATCCACTTTGAATGGGGAGTTTTTTTTGTTTTGAAAAATGAAGGTAAAGCAGGTTTTTTGTTTAAAAGGCGAAAATGAAATAGTTTTGATAGTTGTTTGCTTCACCTTATCCACTTATTAAAAAATATTACTTTATCCATATATATTTAATTTTTTACTATGATAATAAAGTAATAATACAATTATAGATAATATATTTAGATATAATTAGATTTTTTTTAACAATATATATTTTATTATTTAAAAAAATAAAAATAATTTAAATAAGTAAAAAATATTGAATAAAAAAGAACAAGAAGGAGCGGCAATAAATGCATCGACATCTATGGAATCATCAGTGATTTTGAAGATTCAAAATCCACAGTTGAGCAAGGTGAGCGATGGGGCAGAACAATTCAACAATGGAGCAGTTGTGAATTTTTCAATATTTGCCTCACTTCATTATCATCCCTAAGTAATGTATTCAGTAAAAAGCTAGAAGTAGAGCCTCCGAAAGTTAAAGTGAAGGAAAATAAAAATAAAAATGGCAACCACTAACAGCGTCTCAATTAAACATTTTTATGTATTAGATCATAATTCAAAATTTTTGAAATTAAAATTTAATTTTAATTTTAAAAATAAAATATAAAAAAATTATTTTTATATTAATATTTTTATATTTTATAATAAAAATTAAATAATTAATGATCCACGAATTATACGACCCTCACAGGACAATTGAAAGTTTACACCCAGACGCTTTGAGTGTTACTGATCGTACTCTATTATTTCCCAAAGCTTTCCTTTTCTTCTGTTCCCGACTTTCCTTTTTTTTTTTTTTTTTGTTTGTTTTTTTGGGATTCGACTTTAACAACTTCAAACGCTATTTTCCCCCACTCTACTTTCCCCCTTTAGCTAATCAACTTTCACTTTCCGGCTCCAATCACGATCACCGGCGTGATCTACGGCTCTGATCCACTCCTGTAATCACCGCCTCTTTCCACATGATCTACGTTTAGGGTTTCTTGATGGTCTCTTCGACAGTTGCATAGGTAACTTTTCCCTTTTTTTTAGTGTTAACTTTTTACCTTTTTTTTAAACCTAATTTATGTGTCCAGGAATGAATTGAATTGAATTACCGTTCGCCGGCGTAATTCTGGAAATTATGACCCTGTTGGTTGCTGAGAAATTCGGAAGAAAAAGAGCGACAGAGTTTGAAAAACCATAGTTATTGAATTAAATTATCAGTAGTTGAAAATTTTTTTAATTTTATTTTTAAAGTGAAATTTTTTTTCCAGGTGAGTTGATGGTTGTCTAGTGTTTGTTTTAGGTTAAGAAATAAATGAACTTTCGAATTATTCTTATATTAAATTAACCTCATAAATTAATTCTTTTAGTAGTTGAATTAGGAATTGTTTGATTGACGTGTTGAGGCATTTCCCGTCATGCTCAACATAAGCATAACAAGAAAAAAAACGCTTTTGAAATGCTTAAGTTTTCTGCAAAGCTTTTGGTTAATTGTGAAATTCTTAATCAAGCAAGCTGGTCACGAGCTGATGCGATATGATATGATTATTCTCCAAATTTCTAAGCAGTTGAATACTTATGGCTGACATGCGGCTGACTTGCATGCTTAACCGGCTGTTCTTCAGCTGGTTTGTTTTGTAATTATCCTATTGCTATTAAGTCATGAACGCATTTTTGTTTTAGCATATAAGGTGTTTTTCAAATGGCTTTTTTCAGGTTTGGACTAGCAATAGGGTAATATTTTTATGGGAACTTGGGTTTTGCTGAAATATTTTAACTGATAAGAGGTTCTTTATTTCAGATGGTTTCTTCGGGGGAGTGTGTGACAGATGAAGTTGGCACGGATAAAGTACTGAGCCCAGATGCTGGAAGTCACGCACCGCAACAGATCTCTGACAGTCAAATTCAGTCATCGCAATCTGATCAAGGAAGAGGAACCACCTTAGTTAAATCAGAGAAAGATTCGCTTCCTAATGCTGCAACCCATACTTCACAATCGGAGAAACGAGGAAATGCTTCCTCTATGACATCGAAGAAAACGTTGCTGACTCCCTCTCCATTGGCTGGTACTGAGGGAAGCAGTCCTCTAGTACGTGAGAAAGCCTCGGAGGATGGGTATAACTGGCGTAAATATGGGCAGAAACTTGTTAAAGGAAATGAATTTGTTCGAAGTTATTACAAATGTACGCATCCAAACTGCCAAGTGAAAAAGCAATTAGAACGTTCACATGATGGGAAAATGGTGGACACTGTTTATTTTGGTCAGCATGATCATCCAAAGCTGCTGAACCTTCCGCTAGCTGTTGGCTTTGTTGTCTCTGTTGTTGAAGAGAAACCAGATAATGCATCTCCAACTGTTAAAGGTAAGAAAACATCCTAATTATTTGTGACTAGTCTAATCTAATAAAGTATAAGTTGCTTGATTTATAACTGACCTCATATTTGAAGACAAGTCATTGGATGCACATACCCTAATGCCTCGGCCAATTGAGGCAAGAGATGGTTCTCAGCCTTTAACTCTTGCTGCCAGTGAAGATGTGAAAGGTGAACCTTCAAAATCAAATGGGATAGAAAAGGTTGCTGGTAGTGATGATCACCATCTCATCTCAAAACGCAGGTACCTTAGTTTATTTCTCTTGTTTGTTTGTGTATCCTTGTAACCTTTGTTTAATACTCATTAAATGTAAACAGGAAGAAAGAGAATAGTAATGGTGATGGATATCCGGCGCAAAAGCCAACCAGTGAGTCACATATGGTTATTAAGACTCTGAGTGAGGTTGACATCGTAAATGATGGGTACCGCTGGCGCAAATATGGGCAAAAGTTAGTTAAGGGCAATCCAAATCCAAGGTATGAATCGTGTAATTTTTGTTTGTGCACATTTCAAACACTTAAACGTGTCTAATTTACATTTTATCTCTGCTCATTGGCAATGGAGATGATTACATTGTTATAGCAACTTTAGACATCTTTTCATTATAATTGAAAAATGCATCCTTATAGCAGTTGATGCCTATCACTTAGCAAGTTCTGACTGTAGAAAATTTTCCTTTATGTATACACACACACACACACACACACATATATACTGCAGCTTTTGGAATTAAGTTGACCGTCTGCGTACTTGTGATGCAGGAGTTATTACCGGTGCTCAAATCCTGGATGCCCTGTCAAGAAACATGTAGAGAGGGCGTCTCATGATGCGAAATTGGTTATAACTACATACGAGGGACAACATGACCATGTTTTGCCTCCAACTAGGACCGTTACTCACAATACAACAGGAGTAAAAGTTCATTCAGCAGCTGATGACGGCGAATCAGGCACCAAGGTAGAAGAAAGTGACACAGTTAATTCTGGTTCTGGAGCCGTGAATAAATCAAGTGAGCAATTGAATGGCGAGTCAAGAACTAAGTCAGAAGTAAGTGCAACTGTTGGTGTTGGTGCAATTGATGAACCTATATTGGGCCCTGAAAGCAGGTCAAACGAGCAACGGAGTGGGAAGTTGGATCCCAGAGATGAAAGTGAAGCGGTTGGCCATACTGTTCATAGTAAATCGAGTTCTCAGAACATGCCATCAGCAACCGAGTAGCAAATTGGAAACAAAATTGGAAAATGATAATTTTTGCATAGATAAGACGATCCTTATCACCACATTCTTATTGTAACTTTGATGAGCAACCAATGCGTACACAGGACCTGTCCGAAGCTGAACTTGGGCGTGGGGGGGGGGTGATGATTTAATCATGGCCAAAAATGGCAGTGTATTGAAATGGATGTATTCAAGAGTATCAAAGTTGGGGATGTAGTTTGGTTGAGTGTATCAATGTTGGCAAACCAACCCATGTTTAAAATTAATGAACCAGTTAAGTTAAATAATTGCAGGCAGATTAAAGATGTAGTATTTTATCTTACAGTAAGTTCTGATATAAAATAGGTGTCACTGCTAACCATTATTGCGGACATTCTTGCAGTTATTTTTCACCTTATTGGATATAGCCATATCTGTCGTTCTATGGATATTAAGGGTAATAATGATTCAGTTTGTTTGATTTTAAAAAACAAAAAAATATGTGATTAAAGTATGATTTTGATTTTTTTTTTTTATAAAAATCAAATCAAATACCATATAAAGTTAAATTGAACGTCACCTGCTCAAATCAATTTGGTTCATAATTTTTTAAATAATCAAATAAAAAATCTTTAGTAATATTTTTAAATTTTTTCACTAATTTTAAAATATAGTATTTATTTTTGTCATAAAAATAATATTCAATTCAATTTGAGAGATTTTTTGTTTATGAATAAAAAACTAAACCGAATATATTTAATTATTATCTTAAAAAAAATAAAATCAAATTCAATAAAAAACGAACTAAATATCGTTGATCGAATCAGTTTTTGTTTTTTTTTTTTTCTTCCTCAGCTCTAATGGTCATGCAAGTTCCAGGTGTTGCTGAATGAATAAAACAATGGAAAGAGATGATTGCAAAGAATTTGGCTAACTTATGATGCTATAAGTACACACTACACAGTTAAAAACAGCTCGTTTAATAAGCTCTTGGCAGCTAAGAGAAACAGAAGTAGAGAGATTTCAACCATAGCTCAGTGCCCAGGCTCCTAAAACAACATTAATTGAAAGCATAATTTTCGCTTCCATGGATGCCAGAGGCCTTGGTCAATGGTAGAAGAACAGGGTAACTAGGAGGTCCTAAGTTCAAGCCCACAGTTCTTCATGTATGAGACAAAAAAAAAAAAAAAATAATCACTTCCATGCACAAGAAGCAACCAAATCCCTATTCATCCAACCAAGATACAAAGACTCATCTCTCTCTTCAAGCCTGTATTTATTACAGTAGTTCTCAAGCAGTGTTTTAATGGTGGCATTGACCAATGAGCTTAAAGGATATGGAGTGAACCCTGCCATTCTGAACCTTGACCTCCACTTTCCCAGTAGCTCATGTCGCTCCACCCTCTCCGGCCCCTCACAAGCTATGATGTTAACTACATCCCTCGCCAGGCAATGCTGCTCAACATTGATCCGCTCTTTGTGTTCCCGTGGGAGAGTCACATCGATTGATTCGAACATGGCCGTGTAATAGTTCAACGTCTCGCAGAACCTTGGGAAGAATGGAGCAGTATTTGTGTTTGATTCCTGCTCGACGAGGGTTACAACCTTTGGAGACAGGCTCTTAACCAGCCTCAAGAGTCGGTCACGATGATTCTCGGTGCTGACACTCTCGTCAGGCATGTGGTGAAGCATGAAAGCAAAATTTACAGCTAGAGCCTCTCCAGGTCGAAGCCGAAGATGTTCCTGCTGGACCTCACAACCAGAAATGGCAGCGGCATGGAACTCAAATGGCACTTTAAAATGAGCTGCGAGCCTAGACAGCCTCTTTCCCACAATGTTTAAGCCTCCTCCACGAGCATAAGCAGACGTGGAATCATCAATACCAGTAATGCGGATGTGAGGTGGCCCACCAGGCCTAGCTGCAAATGCTTGAATTAGAGTAACCCACTGACTACCCTGTGCCATTTGGAAATCGATAATATGTACTCTATCTTCATCCTTCATGGCTTCCGCAATGGCTCCATTAGCAGACATGTAACCAAACTTTAAGTAGGGGCAAACCTCGTAAAGAATGTGCATGTAAGATAATAGATCAGCACTCGCTGGTTCTTTACATCTCAAAGCCTTGTAGATTGAGCTCCCCGAGGAGGCCAGTCGAGCAACAAGTCCTTCCAACATGTACGCTCCCAGCCTCTGGATCGGCTCACCAGACACTGACACCATCCGTCGTAATTCATCCATTAACCACTGTGCCATCAGCAGATTATTATCTGATATTGCTTTTGCACAGGAGACAAGGACCTGTTTTAAGTCCCCTCGGGAGATTGCATCCGATACAAGTCTCCAGCTGTCCATCTCCGGTGAGGTGGTGCTGTCAATAAGATCGGAATCAGGCCCCAACATCACGGTTTCCAGCTCTCTCAGCTTATCCTTCAAATCACTCACATCATCAGTTATGCAGGAACCACTAATAGGAGAGCTATAGGTATAATCAGGAGAGGGATGCAGGTCGGACGGATATGACTGAGATCCTTGCTTTGACATCGGGCTTCCATTTGGGGAGAAACTGACAGTTGCCAAAGAATTGTAGACCGTATAACTGCCATGTGCAGAAGATGACTCCAAAGTGCAATAAAACTCACGGGATTTCTTAACAGAGAAATAGGATCCATGGCTGCTGTCATTATAGCAGAGAGGGCGATCGATAGTTGGGAATTGAGGGAAGCAGTAGGGCTCAACTTCTTGCTTTACTTGATGGTACAATCTGCTGGCCATGACTGAACTTCTATGTTGCTGAGATGCTTTCATTGTTGGATTGTTTACTTGAACAGTTTCTCTGACCCTTTATAGGGGCTGAGGTAACCAAAGAATTCAAGCTGTCAGGACTATTCTGAAACAAAAACGAAAGTTCATAACAATCAGAATTCGGCATTTTATTGGTCTATCTTGGTTCTAAAAATACTAATCTTAGAAATCTCGAATCTCTTTGATAGGCTAAATGATGCATACAGGTAAGACAAAAACAAACTTCACCACGATCCTTTGCCCTCGACTGTCCAGATTGTTCCCATCTCTGTCTCTTAATGATCTGCCGTAAAAAAAAAAAGAGTGAAACAAGCTCAGCAAGATTTAATGGCAGCATCGAGGTTACATCAGAAGTTCCAGATTCATCATGACAACCAAAATAATATTCACTGTCAATTTGAGGGAAACCTAAACATAATTTTTTCTTCTGATATCACAAAAAACATTGTTTGCTCGGAGGGGGAGGAAATACTGAGATTCATAAGTATACAGAATAGAAGAAAAAAGAATCACAATCTGGCAGGCATAAATTAACAAAACTTAAAGCAAAGAAATAAGAAGTGCTCTATGTATATATATATATATATATATGTAAACAGATTTTCTATATCTTCTCATATGCCTCAAATCAAATAAACAAATTTTGTTTAAAGACTTTGTTCAACTCGAATGGCAGGACGCTAGTTTCCTAGGCTAAGTGATTAACACTTTTGATTACCGAAAAGACTCAAAAACCTAAAGTATTGAAAATAATACTAATGCTAATGCATTTCTATGCATCCTTTCTCATTCATCTATAAATCAGCTCCTTTTTTGCCCATAGATTGGCTAAATGGAGATGTAGTTTTGACATCTTGAAACCAATATTAAAGAAAGAAAGAGAATCAGTTCCTCATTGACGGGGTAGATTAAAAACAACAGATGGGAATATCGTTAATCAAGACCACTTCAACTATAGGTTCCTAGACCTACAACAAGAAGAATGCATCACATAACAAAGTTGAGTGGAATCCAAACTCCTCTAGCTGTTTCATTTTTTTTTTTTTTTTAAAGTTGATGCATACTATGCTACTCGGACTTGGGGGGATAAGTATGTCCAACATCTGTGTATATATATTTGGAGTATCATATCTCCGTATTCACGTCTGAACTTGAGTTGAGCATAGGTGTCAACCATGAGTAATTTAGAGAAAATGAAAAATCAGGGTAACATAGATGCATTAGAACCCTCCCTATGTAACAAATCTTTGATGCTGCAGAAGGAGACAAAATAAAGTATATCAATTACCTGTTTAAACAACTTTTACCAAAAACCAACCATGACAACTAAATGCTTCAATTCCAGTCCACCGAATAAAGGACTTCTATTCCACTTCAAACCTTCAACTTATATCTAGACATTCTCTCTCATAGGTCAAAATTTTGGCATATTCTCTCTCATAGGCCAAGAATTTGACATATTTTTGTACGTTATAAAAAAATAAAATACATTTCAGAACCAGATCATTACTCATTTTAGACATTCTGTTCTTGAAGAGATGATATGAAGAAACTTGAACTTTTACAACTAGGAAAGATTAGTTTTTCCTTTTTTACTAATCTAGAATCATAAAAATGTGAAAAGAAAAAAAAAACTCACTTCGTTCTTCATAAAAGCATCATCTTTGTTTCTTTCTCTAATTCTGCCATTTGCCAACAAGTTTCTGACAAGTATGAACAACCTAGTTAGCCACTAAATGAGTTCCTTGTTTGAAAGAGAATCAAGCATCAACAATGGACAGAGCAAAAAGGAAGTCGAGACTCCCAATGAGAGCCATTTCAAGTTTTTTTTTTTTTTTTTGAGAAAAAAAAGAAAAGAAAGAAAAAAAAATTGAACTTTGAAGACCAGAAAGTTTAGATTCTTAGAGTAAAAAAAAACAACCCAAAACTCCTCCAACCAAAATTAGAAATACTTGAAAAGCATCTTAGTTTTAGCTGATCCATCACCAACCCATTTTAAGTAGAGTCAATACATTCACCCAAAATACTCAAATTTCCCCCTCAATAAACCAACAAAATACCAGAATTCCAAGAACCAACCCCCCCTTCCCTTTCTCTTAAAGGAAAAGGCAACCAAGAAGAACAAACCGTAAATAAATTCGGTTCGAGAGAATAAATTCACTTCCAACATCAAATCAATGGTTTTCAAAAATACCCACCTTATTCTAAGGAATCTTCAGCCACGGTGAAAATTTCACTTCAAGAAACAGAGCTTCGTGTCTGGAAATAACAGAGATGAAAAAAGGTAGCGAATGAAAGAGATAGTGTTCTGAAAAAAAAAAAATTTGGGTGAAGACTGAAGAGCCACATGTGCATTATATTAATTAAAAAAACCTAATGAATAATTAGAAGCCCATTGATTATGCCAAAACTACAGGATTACCATTCCTCAGGGGAAAAAACAAAACAGCATTGAAAAAGAAACATTCTGAGTTGTCTTGCAAGTTACTTAAGAGTATTATTGGACTTTTGAAATGACCATAATACCCTTGCGAATTACGCAAGCGGTCAAATGCGTCCTTTGCAACTCACACGGTCAAGTTTTGGTCATAAAAATGGAAAAAGGAAATTTCTTTATTTTACCAAATTTTGATTTGGACAAAACAAATATATTTGACCTTAAAATGCACGTCACATTAAGGATTCAATCCTAAAAAAATAAAATATTTAGTGGTTTTTTAGTATCTTGATATTTTTTTCTTTTCCAATTTTCATCAATATTTATAATTTTTTTTTACCGATTAATAAAAGATAAGATAAGGTGTGCATGATTCGGTTAAAAATCAAATTAATGAATTAAAATTGAATTTTTCAGATTATTTGGTTGATAAAAAAAATTTCAATCGAATATCTATTTAAAATTTCAAAAATTAAAATTTAATTTTATACTTACCTGCGTTATGAAAAATTAAAAATTTCTTATTAGAATGTAATTTTGATGACGTGGTGGTAGAAACAAATGAAAGTTTGGTTAATTAATTTCAACCTATTAAATGTAAATATTTTTGTAATTCAATTTGATTAAAGATTAATAAAATAAAATTTTTGATTAATTTAATTCATTATTATTCGATTCAGAATCGATGGTCCTAAACTAAGGTTGCATCTCAGCCGAGAATTTGGTGCTGATTTTTATTGCACTTAATTACTTCACTGAAAGGCTAATGTAGGCTGCAATTATGATTAAATCAATTAAAATCTAGCTTTAATTATTAAATCAATATCAATTTAGCATCAACTTGGTGTTTTCCTGGATTAGCAGAGCTAACGTTATATTAATTTCATTTCAAATATGGTTTATTAAAACATACAATTATTTTTAAAAAATAATATTTAATATTTTTTAATTTAAATTTTAATCTTGACACTTCTGAAAATAATTATATTAATCTTCTCTTAATTGAGTGGCAATATTTATAATTGCAATGGCCAATGAGAGCTTTGGTTAGTCTGAATGTGATATATTTAATATCTATTTATTTTCATAGTATTCTAATTTAAAGTCCACTTTTTAATTTGGAGCATTTAGCATCTTTGTTATTGAAATAAATAAGTATTGTTATATAAATTTTGGAGTTTAATTTAATTTAATCATATAATCATTTTTAGAAAATAATATTTACAAAATTTAAATTTTAAATTTTAATATATATAATTTTAATTTTTTATTTTTATATTATGGTTTTTTATAAAATTAAATATAATATATATGTAACTTGTGTATATCTTAAGTTAGAAAAAGGGGAAAATACTACTTTCATGGATTAATAAAGAAACTTTTCGCCAATAAAAAAGTTTATACGTTTTTTCAACAATTTAAATTCTTTTATATACATATGAAGTATTAATGGATAAAATCAAGCAATTAGCAACACTTTAGCCTATGCACATAGCCTTTAATATAACACAAATATAAAAAATATATTCGTGTTAATATATAAAAAATTAATATGAAATGAAGTATTAATTGATTAAAATTTATATAAATATAAAAAATTTTAAATATAATTATAACATGTAAAATAATAAAAATATATAAAATTATCAAATATTATACACAAAGGATAATTATCTAATATATCGACGATAATTTTTTTTTTTTTGTAATTTCACATGTTAGAAGACTGCAACACATGTCTTTATTCTATTTGAAAAAATAAAAAACATATAAGATATGCGATAATTTTGTAACTCTATATATAAAGATAAAAATAATTATTCAATGCACCAACAATTAAATCTGGGCATAGGTTGAGCTAGGTCACAATTGATTTTTTTTCAAATCTCAACCTAAGCCCCTTTTTACATATTCAAACTCATCTATTTAAGCCTCATATTATTATTTATCATATTAAAAAATATTTTTAATTAATATATATTTTATAATTAAATTTAAATAAAAATATATTACTTTAATTTAAAATTAATACTCTAAATTAATTTAAAATAAAAATAGTAAAATTCAAATTTAAATTTAATTAGACCAGACGAAATGCTTGATCTTGCCTAAATCTAGAGACAATAGAAAGACAAAAAAAAAAAAAAACACTTAACAATAAAATTTGTAAAATGACAAATATCCAATAATATATATTTATTTTTCCTTTCTACATTTAATGATCTTATCCTTTTCTGTGGTTCTTACAACATCCGGTCGTGTCGTAGGTGGCTGTAAAACGTTCCGACAGTTTCACCATTTGACCAGTTGGCATCGATGATTTGATCCAAACGAGGGAAACAAGACTATTCCACTCGTTTACGTGCTTTAGCAATCTTTAATATGGTTTGGGAATCGCGACCATTTGCCGTGGCGATGGGTTCCTGAAATAAATTAAAGGGGAAAGAAACCAACTTATTATTATTATTATTGATGTTGCTGAACTCCAATTGTATTCATTATATTTTAATTCTGAGTGAACTTAAAATTTTATATTTTTTTAATATTTAATTTTTATATTTTAGTCTGTTAGACAAAACCAATCAACGTCATTAGATTTTTATTTACTGATAATTTTATACTTCAATTATCCTTCTTTTTTTTTTTTCTTTTCTATGATGTTATATAGAAAACCTAAATTCTAAATCCAAATCGAAGAACAAAGTTATCCAGGAAAAATTTATTTCAGTAAATAACTAAAGCTTAGTTTAATTAAACTTAAGATGAAGACAATTCATAATCTAAAATTACAAATCCCATTTAAAAACATTTAAATCAAAATTGGCTCAAAAAAATAAAAAGAGCGAATATTTATAAATATGCGAAAAGGACGAAGATGAGGAAAAAAAAATGTTAAATAAGATCAAAATTGGGAGAGCAAAAAACTATACCCACTTTTCAAAACTGTACATGAACGATCAATCTAGAATACGTTAATATGATCTAAGACCAATCAAATCAACGGGAAACTACAATTAAGAATCTAGTTAATACCCAAGCAAATAAAATAAACGCAATCCATGCTTAAAAACCTAACCGAGATAAAAAAAAAAAAAAAATTGATCAAATATCCGATTGGTCAAAGACGTCAAA
>JBBYHK010000021.1:0-31654 GCA_038382065.1 Adansonia grandidieri | reverse complement strand
ATGTTCCCAAAGGAATTACAAGTAGCTATATTTAATTCAAAAGTTAATAGATTAAAGAAAATAAGGATATAGATTTATTATTTGACACACCTCTCTCTTGCATATAAATTCATTAAACTTTAAATCTTGAACTTAGTACATCTATACATTGAAAAATGGGAAATTTAATAAAAACCCTAAATCACTTAGTCAAAGTAACTTCAATATTGTATTATTAGTAATAAATTCATGTTATTCAAAATTTTTATTATTATTTTTTTAAAGTATTTGTATTAACATTTGTATCCAATACATCTTTGTTTTGACATGAATGCATAGATACGAGACTTTAAATATATATCCATATTTAACATTCATTCGTAATACGAGATATCCAACTTAATAAATTAAATTAATGAATGAACCACAAAAAAAAAAAAAAAAGTCACCGCCTTTGTCTTTAGATTTTAAATGCATCCAAAAACACAATCACAAGTGGATACCTACCTGCAAAATCCAAAATATGTGCATGCGTTGGAAACATTTTGGGAACAAAATCATATTCTTGATAAATAATAAGTTGACTTATTAGCAAAATTCCGAAATAAATATAGACAAAAATAAAAAGCAATTCTTTTTTTTTTTTTTTTTGTAATTTTCATTCCATAAAATCTCATTTTCTTTATTTTAAGATTTAAACTCAAAACTTTTCAAAGTAAAAAAAAAAAAAAAAAAAAAAACTCAAATTCTAATTATTTTGATGTTCGAAAAAAAAAAATCATTCAATTTACACGATGATAAGAATAAATAGTAAAAGAAAAAACAAGATAAAAAGAAAAAATAAATCAAACCCCAGGTGTTCCCTAAAGTAATAAAACCCTCAAAAGAAGGACCCCAACGATGGGTCCATGAACAAATTTCCACGCATGGCAGACCTGAAATAAGCCTAAGTTAATCTGTATATTTTAACTTTGATTTTGATACGTGTGACGAGTTTTTTTCTGGATGTAATAATTTTAAATATAATTATATAAATATGATATATATATAATTATTAAAATACATTATGGATGTATATTTAAAATCTTATAATATGAATAATTAATATATTAAAATTAATATAAATATAAAATATTTTAAAACTAAATTATAACATGAAAAAATAAATTGGTTTTAGCTTTTACAAGTTTTTTTTTTTACAAAGTTAATGAAAGCAAATAGACAAGGCTAAGGAACCCATGATGAAAAACTTGATTTTTTTTTTTTTTTTGCCTACTTAAGCTGTCATTTTGCCGACCAAATGCTCGAGCTTTTGGGAGATGGACTCCATTTTTCAACCTTTTTGCATCTGCATGTTTTGTTTTCACCGTCCAATTCCAAAGGTGAAAAAAAAGCTTTGCCCTAATGCTACCCTCCAATGGAACCCAAAATACCCCATTTTTGTTTTCCATTTTGGGTCTCATGTGGGTCATTTCCAACACTTTGGTGTCGCTCCTTGGAACTCACTAACTCTTGAACAGGAACTCCATGCTTTTAGATTTTTTTTTTCTTAGTTTGAACTTTTGAAGCATGGCAAGTTAATATAATATCTAGTATCATTAAGTTCCCCGTCAAGTTTTACGTCACTAGCCAACCGATACCAAAACTCAGTTAAGGAATGAACATAAAAATGAAAATAAGATTATAACAAAAAGATATATATATATATTTTTGATAAATAAAAAGATAAAATTAAAAATATTAACATCTTTTAATTTTTTTTTTAAAGATAAACATCTAAACAAAACTACGTACCGTCTATTTTCTCGTGTAACTCTTTAATTTCCTCTTAAAAATTATTGTACTTTTTTACAATTAACTTTTACCTTCATTTAAAACATATTTTTTTCTCACCCACATTATGCATGTGCCAAATCTAATGTAGTAAAAAGTATGTAATTAAAGTCATCGTGTGTTATACTCAAATGAGTAACCCGAAATTCTTTAATTTAGATCATTCTAAATTAAGGATAGCACTACGTGCATTAATATATTACATATTATAATGTATATATAAGTATGAATGTGGAGGAATTTTTGTTTGTTATTCACTAAAATTTTAAATTGTAATTATTTATTTTTTAACTATTAATAAAATTTATTCAATTTATAAGTAATAATTTTAATATCATTAAAAAATTTTAAATAAATTTATTTGATAATAAAAGAAGAAAAATCTTAAGACTTATGTGTTTTTTTTTTTTTTTTTATGTACAAGAAAGACAATAATATTGTAATAATAAATTTGAGAAGGGAGAGGGGGGATGCTTGGACTTGAATTCAAGCTTAGCATGCCACTGTGACACATTTTTAGTCACCACTTGAAGATGATATTGGCCTCTTTGTATTTTTAATCTTACACTAACATTAAAATAATATAATTTACACATAGAATAAATTTTATATATTAATACATATTTGTTAATAAACACTTATATTAATTTTATTTATGTATAAAATGTACAACTATATACTCAAAAATAAATAAAACAACAAAAATTCACATATAATATACATTGTAATAAATAATAATGCAAATAATACACTCATTTTATTTTGAAGACTTAAGCAAAAAGTATTAAATTCTTTATGGACTAAAATAGAATTTTGATGACCAAATTTTATTTGAGAGTATAAAATGAGTTTATTAGATAAGTACTTGTAACTTTTCGTGTCATTAAATTATAATAAAAAGCAATTCATCCATCTTGTTCACTCGTTCAAAAAGTGATCTTGGCATGAGATTTGGGTTATAAAGTCAAATTTTGGATAATTTTAAATTCAAATATCAAGAAAGTTGAAGAAAATCGAGGGGGGTGGGAAGTATTATGTTCTACATGTAATCTTTTTCTAGGAAACTGAATACGAAATTACTCGAGGAGTGTTACCAGTGTCAATTGTCAGAAAAATACATAAACTAATGTTATTTTAATACGTATATAAATAAAATCAAAATTTAATTAAATTAATTTATGTATTTATGTATTTATGTTTAAAAAATGATATTAAATAAATTTAAATTTAAATATCAATATATGTAATTATTTCTCTTGTCTTTAAGTTAAGGCTTCTTTTATACTAAATATATATATGCGAAAATCATCCGATAACATTGGTCTAACATTCTTTTCCAATGGAATGGTTGCTACAATACCCAATACCCATTTTAAACCACCGATATGATATGCGCCTTCGACGGTTAGAGTACAAGCACCAAACAAATTTTTATATCTATTTAAAGCTTAATTTTGATTCGATTTTTTAATAAGATTAGTATTCGAACTGATCGTAAAAATTTTTAACTTTATAAATGAATTAAGAGTTCAGCTCATATTTTATTTTTATTTTTTATTAATTTTTATTATATTTAAATGTATATAACATCCTATTAACAGTATGTGAAATCCAAAAAACTTTACAAATATAACATATATGATAAATAGTAAGTAATAAATAAATATATATATATATATATATATAGTTGAAAGATGAAGGAAAATTCGGAAAGGCATATTTCATCAGTTCCTTCCTACTAATTGTAACAAATCCAAAAAAAAAATTAAAAATTAAAAATTAAAAATAAAACTCCTAGAAAGATTTGACCTAAACCAGTAAAACACCCAATGGACCGAGACTTCATTCAATTCAAATTATTGAAGAGCAGATCATACGTTGGCCAACTGAACCAAGTCAGGACTCAGGAGGGACTGGGGGGCTTTGCCTTTGAATGAAGACCACCTTTGATTTTAAGTCGTCAGCATCCTGTGAGGCTATTGCCCCTTTTTGCAAGGCATTATGTATATATATAACACCCATAGAAGTAAATAATTTTTTTTTAAATATATTATATTTTAAAAGAGATAATAAATTAAAATATAAATATTTAGTAGTTTTAAAAATATTAAAAACATGAGTAATTTTTTAATAGATAGTTATTGTTTAAAAATAAAAAACCTAAATAATTTTTATTTTATTTTATTATTATAACTTAACTTTAATTTTTTATATATTTTTTAATATTTATTTGACTCGTGACATCAATTTTGTTAGTCATATTATGGATACTGGATTTGACACACCTAAAACATGAGTGAAAATATTTTTTTTCAAAAATATATTTTAAAATAAAAGTTATCCGATAAAAATATAATAAATTTTTAAAAAATAAAAGTTACATGAGTAAAAAAATAGATGACTTTCAGGAATAAGTAGTTCTTGTTTTAAAAGTTTATATTTCAAAAGGTCAAAAGATATTAATATCCTCAATTATATTTTTTTGTTATAGTTTTATTTTAATTTTTAAATAAATTCTTTAACTAAATTGATATCTGTATTTAACTCGTAACATTAATGTGTCCACTTTATTAACTATAACAAATATAAGTTAATCCGACTGAACGTTTCATGTGCAAGCTTTTCTTCTTTTTTTCTTTTTCCAACTTCAACAATACAACTAACTAATTGCAATTAGAAAGATTATGTAAAATTCATAGAACTGTAAATTGATTCATACATTTTTTTTTTTTTTTTAAAGATGTAGCTTTGAGTAGTGTGGATTTAAATCTTTGCACGTATAATTTTTTTCATTGTCCTTTAAGTTACAATCTCTTTTACATGAATATATATATATATATAGTTTCTCTTAAAATATTTTGGTAAATTTTACGTAATTTCTAATTGGGATTAAGTAATTTTATTAGAATAATGCCATGTGACGTGCTTCATTTGAAACTAGAGTCATTTGTATTGCTTCAATAAGGAAAATATATATTTACTGTATGTTTAGTTACTAAAATAAAATAAAATAAAAATAAAATAGTTATCTTGCATAATAAAATAGAATTGAAATAAAATAAAATAGTTATAACATTAACTTGATTTAATAAAATTAAAATTCTCAATAAAAATATTCAAATTTTTAAAAATAATTTTTTATTTCACTCAAGACCTAATAATCATTTACTAAAAGGGATACTGGATGACCATTTTTTAACTTTAAAATTTATATTCAACAAAATAAATAATTATATAAAATAAATTAACTCAAAATAAAATAATTATTACAACAAACTAGTTATATGCTTAGGTTGCAATAGATTGAATAATCGAAGGACATTTCTCTGTTGGCTAATTGTCTTTCTTTTAAGTAATGCAGGTCTAGCTAAGGTATATGACAGCTTTGCCATGATGACCCTACATGAAAATAAAGGTAACAGAGTTGGTTGCCATTTGACAATGATGTTAATATTATTTATATTTATTTAAATTTAATTTTAATTAAAATATTAATTTTAAATTTATTCAAGTTAATTGATATTTTTAAATTTAATTTTTAATATTTTTAATATTTATAGCATAATATTATTTATATTATTTATTGTATGATAAAATAACATAATATATAAAAATATAAAATTATTATATATTATATAATTATAAAATGAACATAGTAAACTTAAGATCTTAAAAATTAAAGTCAAAACCCAACTTTTAATTTTAAATGGGTTTTTTTTTTGCCTAAAAGCCCATTTTCGAATTTAATGTTTTTGCTTGAAACTAATTAAGTGTTATAAAAAAATTATACATTTTTTCTTAAATAATTAATGTCAAAATAAATATAATTCTCTACTAAGATATAATTTTCAAGGTTTTATTTAATGATGCCTATAAGTATTAATTAAAAGATAATTTAATTATTAATTTAATTTTTTTTACATTTAATACATTAATTTTTATTGAATTTAAATAAAAATATTTCATTAATTACACTTTTAATTCTTTTAATATCATCTTAACTAATGCTGCTAGATATTAATTAACATTTTTTTTATGTTTAATTTTGTTATCATTGTTCAAAATCACTTAGGAAAAAAAGTCTACATAATTATCTCAAAACAATATCAATTACTGGTACATGAATAACTAAGATTTTGAAACAAAATGATCAAATTTGCGCATTAAACGTAAAATTCATACCTCATGATTTCTGTAATTTTTTTTTTTAAAAAAAGAATTGCATCTGTTGAAATTTGCATCAGTCGAAGATGTATATTCTCATCGAATGCAATTTTGTTTCCAACCAAGGAAGGGTAGAGGATTCTTTGCTCTTACTTGGCTAATTTTAGGGACTATAATGCTTAATTATGATATATTGAATTTAACACATTAAGCATTTCCTAAAAAAACAAAATCACATTAAGCTTTTTATTATTTTATTATTATTTATCAAATACAGTTAACAAAATTATCTGATACATTAATAATAGAGTTTTTTAACTTTATAAGCAAGATTAAAAAGTTGTCATATATCTCATTTATTTATTTTTATTTTTTAAAATATACAATAAGGACATGTGGTGGCCTTTTAATCAGTTTATGGAGTTAAAAAACTCTATCGTTGGTGTACTAAATGATTATTTATATGATTGGTATTTCTTAAAAAGTTTGCTTATTTGAATCTTAGAAATTAAATTTCATCTCTTTATTATTTGAAATTGTTAATAATTGAACTTGGTCATAAGAATTAAGGGCGTGATTGGTATGATAAAACAATGAAAGAAAATGAATTTTGAATTTGTTTTATTGTAAATAAAGCATGAAAGAAAATGAAAATACGGTGAATGTATACATTATAAGATTATTTATATTTTTTAAATTTTATTTTTTGTTATCTTAACTTACAAAAAATATAATAATAAGATAATATATTTTTTATTTTTTTAATTTTTCAATCATATCAAGTAATAGATAAAAATAAAATTATTTTTCTTTTTATTTTTTTCATCTTTTTCGCTAAGCATATTATGGAAAGAAAAATATACATTTTACTTTTTTTTTCCCCTAAGTTTTCATCTTTCTACTATTCTATTCACACTATTAAATAAAGCTTAAAAATATAAACAGTTGTGTCATTTGTTGATAAAATATTAAACTTTTAGTTCCAACTATTAAAATTAAAATTTTTACAGTCTTAAATACAAAATAATAATAATAATAATAAAATTAAAAGAGAAATAAAGATTTTAACGGTTAATATTAAGCCTTTTAAGAAGATCAACATTTATTATATCTTAAAAGCTAAACATTTTATAACAAAATTAAAAAGTTAACTTAAATTAAGTCTTTTTTTTTTAATTAAACCTTTTTAGAATGCCAAAATATCCCGTTGTATATAACTTTGTGTAATTGATGATCAAATTTACATCACAAATTGAAGAAAGGAATAAAGGAGAGCTTGAGACTAAAAAGTCAGTACAAATTTTGTAGTAGTCAGTGAAGAATAATTAATTAAAAAGAAAAAGAAAATTGAAAAAAGAAAAACCAAAACGACGAGCAAAAAGAGGAAAACCATATGAAACGGATGCGTTTCAGCTGAAAAGCAACGACAGCGTTTAACTCATCAGCCTTGATAGTGAAAAAGAAATAAAAACGTAGAAGTGTTGCTGGCTGCAGAACAGATCGTCATTACGCAACAACCAGAAGTCAAAATTGAAGAAAGAAGAGAGTCTATGAGAATTTCCCAAATGGATCCTTATCACTGGCACAAGATTGCCGCCGTTTCTGGTTTTAACTTCTTTCTTTAATCTTTTCAATCCTTTGTTTACTCTACCTTTTTTTTTTTTTTCATATATATATATATATATTTGTTTTTTTTTTTGATAAAAACAGGAATAGCAGCTCTTGGATTGGGCACTTATGGTTTCCATATCTTCAAACCTGAAAATCCTACTTACAAAGAGGTCATTTTTTTTATTACCCTTCCATTTTTTTCACTCAGATTTTCACTTTTTAATGTTTTGGTTGCTTAGTTGTATTTTTTTTTTTTTGAGTTTTTTTCTTATTATAATTGGATGATAAACGTAGGTATGGCAAATCGCTTCACTTTACCATTTGTTTCACACGGCTGCTCTTCTTGCTGCCCCAATTACCAAACGCCCCCACATTGTTAGTTCCCTTTTGCTCTTTTATTTTTATATTTTCCTTGTTGGTTTTCATGTCATTGTTTGGTTAGTATTGTTGAAAAGTACTTTGTTGCCTATTGATTGGTTTTGTTGTTTTTTGTTTCTCCATGTTGTGTTATCAATGGGTTTAAGAGCTCTCGTTTCTTGTGTTTCAGTTTGGAGGCCTTTTAACTGCTGGCATTATTTCTTTCTCCGGGTCGTAAGTTGCCTTCTCTTTGATTTTTTTTTTTTTTAATTTGTTAGAAGTTTGTGCTTGAGTGAATGCTTCCTTTGAAGAAAAGGATTTGGTGAAAGTGAAGTTAGTTATTTTGAACTATGATTGATATTTTTGGAGATTTCATATTTTGGGTTACTTTCCTTGATGAACATGGTGCATTTAATGGTTTTAAACTTTTGTTTTTTGAGGTTTCATGTGTTTGATCATAAATCAATGTCTTTTTTTCGGTGCATTTCTTAGGTTAATGATTTTTTGTATTCATGAGGAGCTTGTGTGTTTGGCTATTCTCCATGATGTGTGCAAATGCATTTAACGTTTTAAAACTAGCAAGTTCTCAAGGTTTCTCATTATACTTTACATCTTGTTTGACTTGCAAATATTTTCATTGAACTTCTTGTTTAATTTCAGAATTAGTGATGGTTTTGAATGTACTCGTAAAATTGAGGAGACACTAATAGGAATTTGACATTCAGCAACAAAGGTTTTTACAACAATTTTCATATTTTTGCAAATTTGAACATCCTGGAAGCATAAGAAAACTTGTGCTAGGCTGTTTATCTCGCCACAAAAGTGTGCAAAACAATTGTTTCTTCTTGACAGCTATTTTTATCTTGTTGCAATAAAGATGTTTTGGCATATAAAATGTCTGTGCTGCAATAAGTTATTGTAAACTATATTACACGACATGAGTGTGTATAAATCGCTGCAAATACATTTTGCAGCATCGTAAAACATTTAATAAAACTTTTTGTTGCTAATTGTCAATTCCTTGAAGTGTATGTATTCGAATTGAAACCATGAAGTTTTTCTTCGTGTCTATGGGACACCTTGCATTAAAGCCCTAGTGATTTGATATATAAACAGAAACTTTGAATGGTTACATGAAAAACTGATCCTATGTGTCAATATGAATAAATGTAATCGGTTGCACATGCTTATATTTTGCCAACCGTTTATAGTCCCAGTGCTTCTCCTCCCATAAGAATTGTTGCGGTGACAGGTTCTATCCTTCAGTTCGTTACATGGCACAAATAGCTATAGAAGGAAAGCAGTTAACTTGATACTAGCATCCCTCATAATTTCTAATGCTAGTGGTGTTGCGTCTAAACTATATGTAGAATGTCGGTAAATTGATGTTGATACAAGGATCAGATTATCTCTACACTGAAGTTTCTTCACCCATGCAAGAAGTCTTTATAAGCAACTGAGACCCATTCTCATAATAGCTACTTTGAAGAAGTATTGTATGGTAGAAAAAAAAAATCCCTGCGGGGAAATAGGCGGGACCTTGATACTGTAAAGCATTTCATTTAACATCTTTCAATCTTCCTCATTTCAAATGCACTATAATGGATAATGTTGCATTCCTCACTCTCTGAATGTTATTTAAAAACTCCGCTTTTTTGGCCATTTCCCATCATGTGTTTTTCAAGGAACCATCGTTTGAATGTGTTTATTACGCTGAAGTTAATGCATTCATGCAGAATTTATATTTGTTAATAGTGAAAAACATAATTAAATTATTATGGACAATGTAGGTGTTACACGGCAGCATATCTTGAGGATAGAAAATATTCTGCCCTAGCTCCATTTGGCGGCTTTGCTTTTGTTGCAGGTTGGGCAAGTTTGTTATTCTAAGGATTGGATTTTTCTCAGAATAAATTATGATTTGGGGAGGAGCTTGTCATGCCATTTGTTCATAATGTAACCTTTGTATAGCTACTGTCCTTGTTATCGTCCCATGAGGATGCCCTGTGGATGGATCTCACAACTTGTTTGTTCCAGAATTCTCACTGCTAATGGAAGGGAATAAAAGCAAATTACTTATTTTATATATATATATATGTTGGCATGATCATCCTTATTCTGTACGGTATAAACATATTTTGATTACAAATTTATTATCACAAAGGGATAATTTGTTAGTTAATATGAGAAATTATGCATTTTCTGTTGCAGTTAGATTTCGGCAAATTAGAATCTTAATATTTCCTGGGGAAAAAAAGGCCTTAATTTGACAAATTGGAAAGGGATGGGGGGGGGGGAGGGGAGAGGGAAACAGACTTGACCCTAGAAGGGGAGATGTGAAAGAGCTACATCTGGTAAATGAGTTGATTTGCCTCTGAATCTGGGAATAAAATCATATTTGCATAATCATAACCTTCAGGCAAATACATGGAAGCCAAGGTTGTAAGAAAGAGGATAAAACTAGATTCGACAATTTTAGATACAAAAAAAAAAATACTAAACAAATTAAAATCTATACAATACATATAATACGAATGATTGTAGACAGGAATGGAATAAACGGTGAGCTGTTATCCGCTTTTGAATCTGATGAGGGAGACTTCCTTTTTTCTTTTTTTTTTTCATTTCCGGCCATAATAAAGATATCAATTAGTAGCACCCACATGGATTATAATCCTGATTTCTTGCATCTTTTTCCCCCTTTTGCGTCAGCTAATCCATTGCTTTAGCGTCGTTTAAATGCAAGTTGCTGCATTCATGGTTCCATTAAAGAGTAAATTAACAGCAATCTTACATTACTTGTTGCACTTTCTAACTTTCTAAGCACACAGGATTTGCTCTTTTTTTTATAATTATATAATTATACTGTTGAAATATGAATTTTGAAGTTCTGTTTGGATAATGCTTAATGGGATCAAGTTCTGTAACCATGGCAGCTCCTTTGAAGCTGAAGGATCCTCCTTTGTGCTTGAACTTTTAGAAGTAATCATTGAATGCATAGGAAGCATGGTTTCCCTTTGCGTTGGAAAATAACAAGGCTCGTTCACTTGAATCTTCCTGCAATCTGCACACCACGAACCGAATCCAAGGCTACCTTCAATTCGTCATACCTGGGGTTTGCTCATCAGCTATGTGCATTGCTCAAATTCCACTGCTGATAAAACAGCGCATATAAACACAGCATTTTAGAAATTGCAGCAAACTGACAAAGCCATCTCGTTTCAATGTTACGTTACTCGAATTTGGATGAAAATGCTGGATACAAATACATGTCCGATAAAAATATGTTCAATTTTTTAAATTTTTTTCATATATTAGAAGGGCTACTTTTGTATCCATGACCAGATATAAGACAGACAACTGGTATTAAAGACAAGGAGTTTTAACTATGTTTGACACTGTACCCAGGCTTTATGCTAGACTCGAACAGGAAATATATGAAGCATAAAGATCATAGCAGAATAATCATTTGAAAGTTTTTTCATTTGGAGCTTGAAGAACAGAACTTTAGACCCTTTCAAGTTAGCAAATACCAAACCTGATATTTTAGGAACAATTAACATAAACAGCAGAACAAGCGTTATCCTTATCAAAAAGAGTGACATTTTCCATTTTGAGAGAGGGCGTGGGAGAGATATCTGTTTGGGAACTGGGAAAATGATCTTTATAATCTATACGCACTGGGAAAACTCATAGCCCGCAAGCAATCGATATCCCTTTTTTAGTATGAAAAGCGTAACATACATAACTAGAAGCATTAGGAGCCATGTGAATGGATGCATGGGATTTCATGTTGGCTGTTTTCTGAACTTTTTGACAAAACTAGAAATAGAGAAATTCCCTGAAACAAAAGCAAAACTCAGTGGATATAGATGTAACATTTCCAGGAGGTTCCAAATAACACATCTAAGATCCAACTAATGACCTTTCAGCAACAAGATTTCCGGTTGAAGCTCACCATTCAAAACCAGGCATACCCGATCGCTGAGAAGGCTAATTTCATGTTTACTAGTTCATAACTATTACCCTGAAGTGGTTGGCAACACCATGAAATAATGCTAGAAACAAATGGAATCAAAGCATGCAATTTTTATTACTTACAACCATGGCAAAAATTAAATGTTTGCGCTTAGTTTACACTAAAATAATATACAACGAAAAGTAATGGTTATACAAGGACACCCCTCCTTCAGGAGAAGCCAACTTTAAGTTCTTCGTTTAAGGGAATTTGCCATTTGCTCATCTTCCAACCAGCAATTGGATCTCCCTTTTTAAGTCCATTTGAATCATTTTCAAAATGCTCATACTTGAATAATGAATAGAACCATGAACCATGTAGTTTGTGAAGATTTTCCAACACAAAAGTTTGCCTAGGATGATACAAATGAATCATTCTTTTTACAAGAGATTGAAACATGGAAACTCTACATAAAATTTTATTATTATTATTTTTGGCCGAGACCATATAAAATTTGGGGGGGGGGGGGAGGGAGCGGGAAGAATGGAGGTCAGTTAATTACAATTAAATAAAAATCAGTATAGTACAGGAAAAGCACCGGTTTCCTTTGTACTTGGCCAATGATCATATCGAGCAAAATGGATGACAATCAACAGGTTCGAAAGGATTTGGAATACTTCCCTGGTATTTCATTCAATACATTCGAAAGCAAAATCATGGACGAAACCGCTGCATTCCTGAAGAAAAAAACCACATGGTAAACATCCAAAAGCCATTTTTGCAGAGTATCTAATAGTTTGAATTCATGATATCATATGTGACATGCACACTGAGAAGTGTCTATTGTCGCTTTCAAGTAAAAAAAAAAAAAACCCATGGCAAGAAACATAGAAGTTGTAGTTTATAGATTATAGATATAGAATGGGGTTCTGAACTGAACAATTTGAAAGGAAATTTATCTGAACCAAAAGGAAAAGCACAAAAAAAAGCATGTTTCCTCATTCCTGAAACTAAAAGAACTCAATATGAAAAGATTATGGAGGAAATGAAAGCTAAAAGAACTCAGTACAGGAGTGAAGTAATAAAACAGAAAGCAGACGTAACATATTTAATAACTACACATTCAATTTAGAAGAGAAAGAAAAGAGTAATGCCAAAATTACCATATTCGACACGCCCACTGGTATGCGGCAAGACATAGATCAGCGCAGCAACATTACAGTTAAGGCTTATTGCTTGTCAGACAAACAAAGCCGTAGGGGTCAACCTGAAGAAAGAAAGTTCAACCACCACCCACCTCATCAACCAGACGCGAAAAAACGTGAAACAGCTGAATAAAGTTGCTCTTCCTCAAAAGGCTTTGACACATAGCCATCCATCCCACATTTCATGCACTCATCATTTGTAGCCTGGATGACATCAGCTGTCATTGCTAATATTGGAATGTGCCAGTAAGATAAATTTTCATACATTGCAATTGATGCTTCTCCAGAAGCAATTTTTTCGTTGACTTGAGTCTCTGCACTGCGGATTTGCCTAGTTGCTTCAAACCTGCATAAATATTTGGAGTATCAGGTTCGTGAAGTAGGAAAATGTTTAGAACACATCCTGAAGATGGTTAGATCCATATGTAAAAAATTAAAACAAAAATAATTTTCAGTGTACCAATTACCTAATCTGACCAAGAATCTATCAAACAAATCAGCATTCTTTTCACTCCATATCAAAACCCAAATGACTGGTTCTTGACAAACTTAAAACTAATATTGCCTCATATTGATGCATGAACCAAGTAAATTTATCAGTCATTGAGTTCTAACATTTTGATTAGAAATGGAATAAATAACTTCCCTAGCTTCAGACAATCATCAGACAAAACCAATGTTGCTTGCCATAGAGGCCTCTTTTCTCATAGTTTCACGTTTATGCAGAAATGAAGCGTGCACAAAACTTGGAAGAACAATGTTTAAGAGTAGTTAGACTGATTACCCATCCATTTCTGGCATCTGGAGATCCATGAAGCAGGCATCAAAATTATGGGGTGGTTTAAGCTTCTCCAGCGCATCCTGGCCTCTTTCGACACAGGAAACAATTGCTCCAGATTTCTTTAAAGCACCTTCTGCCACTCTTCTGTTAACCTTATTGTCATCAACCACTAAAATTCGCTTTCCTCTAAGTAGGCTCCCAAGTGTTGACATTGTCTTTCTGTGTACTTGGTCCTTTCTACCATTTCCAAGGGCTTCTTGAAAACAGGCAACCAACACACTCAACCGAAGAGGCTTCATCAGCACATTATCTACAAAACCAGCAGTCTTAAGCTTGGAGCGTTCAACAGGACCCATGGAGGTAGCCAAGAGAAAAATATTTGGAACGTCTGTTGAAACATTTAGCCTGCCATTTTGCCTATGTTCTTTGAGCAAAGAGCGTAAATGAAAAACTGTTTCCTGATTCCAAACATCTTTGTCTATAAGAATCATGGCCAATTTTGCAAAGTCACTGCAGAAGAAACAAATAAAAATGCATCAGCAAAACCAAGGTAAGCTCAGTGCGTGAACTAATTGTCAACATCTTGCTTTTCTTAACTCAGCATGCTCATTGTTATTAGCATCATTACTTATAAATCATGATGCAGGTTTGAAAAAGGATATATCTGCTGGTGACTATCGGAAACTTCTGCTTAAAAGATATATCATTAGTTATATGTATATTATCTTGTTATCAACAGGTGACTCTAAGAAACTACTGCTTAAAAGCCTTCAAAAACTGCAAACAATGTTAAGGTTCAGAACAATACCTAGAGTATTCACAGTGAGGCACGTTAGACAAAGTACGGTAGACAAAATATTGTCATACTGAGGTATCTTTCCCTAGGTTCTTTTGTAAAAGAATTAATATTGTAATATATTTAAATAAAAGCTTTCTAATTCAGAAAGATGGTCCTTTATGTACAATATTAAGAGCCTTCAATCTTCCATGTATAAGCACCACCAAAACTATTCTAGCTACCTTGTGCCACAATTGCTTGACAGATGGGTGCATGCTGACTCCATACTCGATGTTATATCCACATATATTCCCAATCTCTTTAGATGGTATCTTGTGACCTCAGCTCGGATGCTTCTGTTATCGATGATCAGTGCTCTCAATCCTTGGAACTCTGAAACCACTGGATCATATTGCTTCCACTTTGAATCCAAAGAACTCACGTCACCTTTTCCAAAAGATCCAGTAAATGAGAAAGTACTGCCAATGCCAGGTTCACTGACGAACCCAATCTCCCCATGCATGAGTTCCACCAGACGTTTGCTGATGCTCAATCCTATTCCAGTCCCACCATAATGCCGGGAAGTGGAACTGTCAGCTTGCACAAAAGGAGTGAAAATTCGACCTTGTGCATCAAAACGAATTCCAACACCCGTGTCCTCAACTGTTACCAGTAATTTAATCTTTTCAGGATCCTCCATTGTCTCTTTGCCGTTTAATGTCCTAAAATTCTCCCAGCTTCTCTGTCTGTCTACCACTGGAAACCCACTTAATGTATTGTAAGTCTTGCTTGACACGTCTTGAACCAAGTTCAAGCCTTGTTGTAGCACCTTGTCTCCCACATCAAATGCACCTTTCACTTCATCTACCAGATGCACCGAGACAAAAATATGTCCCTTATCCTGCGTAAACTGCAATTTCAAGGAGGGATAAGTTAGGGAATAAATTAAAATTTTCAAAGATCAGAAACTTTAACAGGCAAACCACCTACTGCAGTTCAACATGAGAGAACCATGGAATTTTGCATCCCGTGCATTCATGAGTTGAAAACACTTGGCTAAATTTACCATATTGCTGCATGCATGGTTTAAAATTTTTTAAATCATAAGTTCTGTCAACAGCAATTTTCTCCGTCTCTCATACACAAGGTCAGAAGCAGCGTGAATTTAACAGGATTGAGAATCAGAATAAAAGGATGAGGTGATAGCCCCACTCGAAAATGCATCCAGTTCGGAAGTAACATATTATTTTTCCTAGTCTTCTGGCAATTTAAGTTCTAATTATACGATACAATGGAAAGGGAAGAAACACGGAAATTCAAACATAACAAACCTTAATTGAATTTCCAACAAGATTTGTAATTATTTGCCGAAACCGACCAGGATCACCAATAACAACTTCAGGAACCCGATCAGATACATAAACCGCCAACTTCTCATGTTCAAAGAAGACAAACAAACAAGATTATGTAAGAATGAGGAAAAAAAGCAGAGAAAGAGAAATCAGATGAAATTTAAAATAATAATAACAAGAATAGTAAAGGAATATCTTGGTTTTACCTCAATCCCTTTATCATTAGATTTGTCTGAGGAGAGTGAGAGAACATTATCAAGAAGAGAGCGTAGATCAAAGGGTACGTCCTCAAGTTCAAGCCTGCCTGATTCTATCTTAGCCTGATCAAGGACCTCATTTATCAGTGAGATAAGATCTTTCCCACTAGCATGAGCAGTCTCCGCATAGTCCCTTTGGATTGCGTCAAGATCGGTGTCCATCAGCATCTTCAGCATACCTGTGAATATTTATTCAAATGAAATACAAGTACCATTCTGTTAGCTAGTTGTGCCAGAATAGAGAGTTAATATTTATAAAAATGAAGGGGCATTCTAATCACCTAAAACACCATTCATCGGAGTCCGGATCTCATGGGAAACGGTAGCCAGAAACTACAAGAAAAGAAAACCATGAAGTTAGAAAACACTGGGGAACTATTCCATTGGAGCCAATTTTTTAGATGAAACTATTCCAAGTAAGAAGACAATCACCAGAGAAATAAAGTTGGATATAATTAAGCCAAAATTTTATATAAGGAGGGAAACTTGTTTGTTAATGGTAGCAAATGCACCTGAGATTTGGCTACATCTGCAGCTTCAGCACGGGCTTTGAGCTCCATCATCTCACGGTAGTCATTCTCTACTTTCGTAATTCGACATATAGCCGCATGGAAGATATGACCAACAAGCAGAGTAATAACTAGGACTCCTACTGATCCATTGATTGCCGTCCAAGGTAATGGAGGCTTCTGCTTGAACCTATCAGAGAAAAAAAAAATTGTAGTTTTGAGGAAATATACCATCCTGCATCTTTTCGCTAATATCATCATATTTAATTTTTGGGAAAACTCACCTGCAATGCATCTCATGCTTCCTTAATGGATCCCCAAAATCAAGGCTGCTGACATGCAATAGGCCTGTATCAGTTACATCAGTACCATACATGCTGATGGGAGCAGATGAATTTGTTGTGTCGTATACATTGACAACAATTGTTTGCTTGCTGGCAAGTTGGTGCAAAAGCTTCTCCACCAGGGAGGGGACATCATATGACGCACCCAGATACCTATAATTGATATTCACTATTGAAATATTTTCTTAAAAATATAAAAATATGCTAACCGACAACAATAATAATATTTGTCCAGATTTGTTATACAGAAAATCAAGAACTGTTAAAGAATAATTACCCCACGGTCGCTTCAGTACGTTGCTCTGGTGTAGCATCTGGAGGCAAATCCTTGTTATAAACGGCAAATGTGAGCACAACGCCAAGGTGATTGGATTTTAACAGCTTAAAAGGTGATGTCAATACTCCCTTTCCAGTTGCCCTTGCCCGCACGATGTTCTCACGGTCTTCCTGTTAACGGTAACAAGAGCAAATTAACATAACATTGTTGGCCAAGTGAAGATTAAAACAGTAAGAATATATAACTAGACACGCTTTTGAGGTGAGTCTTTTTATGTAAAACTCTCCAGGGAATTTGTATTCAACATTACAAATACGAAATTGAGCATGTATTTCTATTACTGCACTACCTACTAAAATAGTTGACCTGCATAAGCATTTTCTATTTGCTCTCTTTTGTATCATCGTAAATCAGCGAAAGTGTTGTTTCTTTACACACCTTTTTCTGTTTAGGATATTCCTAGAATGACCTAATGTAAGGCAAAGCGGTAATAGTTAGTATTTCACTCACCTTGATTATGACCCTAAATGAAGAATACAACCAGATCTCAACCCTAATTTCAAACCTCTGATTTTACCCCTAACTTCTTTTATGAAACATGATTATAGTTCATTTACTCTTACATTTTCCTTTATCATCCAGATCACACCTAGGAATAGCTCCATGTCATGATAAAGCCCCAAGATCATGTCAAACTCATGGTCAATCAATGTTAAGAATGATCGAAAGAGAAACAATGCACTCACAACCGAGAAGACAATGATGGCATGGTTCCATATGAAAGCCACATCTATGAGCTCACACGGACAATCATTTTTTGTGCGTTTCTCATGGTCTTTGATCCTCACAATCCCAGCAGAAGCCAAAAATACAACATTCCAATCAACTCCATGAAACACTTAGGATCATATTTGGCGAATTCATATACCACAATAAACTTCACTACGATTTGATTTCTTTAATTTGTCCTCTCATGGCACAACTGATTTTTCCCATAACGCCAAACTCAAAGGCTGAAGGATTTAGTACTTTCTTGTCCATCTTGGGAAGGCACATTATTAGTTCTTCCCTATGATTATCTTGGGTACGCTTTGCAAGAAGCAATTAATTTGTAGTTAAAAGGTGTCTAATTTTACAGTCAAAATTTAAGAAAGCACATGGCATATACATAAGAGCTGCATAAAACAATATTCCAGCAGTTTTAACTATCAACTAGTGAATTCCCAACCCGTTTAGCTCTGCATAACAGATTTCTTACAACATATAATTTGATTAATCTTAAAAAATTAATGCATGCTTGAATTCATTTCACTTGATCTCCATATTAGCTATAAAAGAAACAGGGTTATCTAAATCAGATGCTAGCATACTGTAAGATTAAGAGCCAGGAGGGCAGCTTTAAGAAGAGGAAATGGAAGAATTTGGCCTTTTCTTATGTTGTTAATGGTAAAAGAGACAAAAATGGCAATCAATAGTTCCAAGAGAGCACAGGTTGTTCATAAAAGGGGGAAAAAGATAATATACAGCACCTAAGCTAAAGCAAAACATACCTTTCCAGACATCATATCAATGGAGACAATATGAGAAACAGTTTCTTGTGCAAATATCACTGGTGCATATTCATCTTTAACAGGTGCAGGATCCAAATTTTCAGTCAAGCAATCTTGGACTAAAGTCTGGTCCTCAGTTTCCATTTTCTTTATTGTCCATCCATGCTCTTTCTCAAACTGCTCCCTCTCCGAGTGAAGGACTTTCAATGCATAGGCAACACCACTGGTAAGTGGCCTCTCAAAAGCTGTTCTCTCAGTATATTCACCAAATGTTTTCTGCAGAACATGAAACGGCAGTTCAGGTCGACATATTAGCTAAACTAGATTTGCAGATGTAAGTTCTTGAAATTTCATATACAATTTTAAGACAATAAATATGGTTCCATAGCAATTCATTACCATGTCAATCAGTTAATTAAATTGAAGTGATGTTAGCTATACAGCATAATGGAAACTTACCCTCATAATTCGTTAGCATAGACTTATAAGTAAATTAAAAAAAAAAAAAATTTGTTACTCAGTTGCAAGCACATAGAATATGACCTGATCAATGGCAGATGGATGCTTCCCGTGGTGAAAAGTAGATACAAGAAGAGCCAACGCATGGACATGATTCATGCTAACATTGAACTGATCTTGCAACATCCGTGCTCTTTCGTCACACATGTTGGCAAGTGTCTCTTCTCTCTTCAAATTGAACTTCTGTTTTAAATGCCAAAATAACCAGAAGGATGTAAGGATCCCCAGAAGAACAAATATTATTAGGAGTTTCTTTCTCCACTTCCCAGCTTTGGGAGGACTCTGAGCTTGCTGCTGCTTCTGTTGCAGCAGCAGCAGCTGTAGCTTCTGAGGTACAGGCTGCAACAGAGCTGGCTCGTTCTTTCCGTTCCTCCATAGCTTCAAACGGACTCCTGGAATCTTGCAGCTCAGTATCACTCCAATAAGAAGCAACCAACATCCTTTCACCATACAGAAAGACAAGTTCTTACAATGGTCTTTTGACTGGACTCCTAAGGCAGTTTTTTGCGAGATGTTCTGCTTATGCCAAGCCACCAGAAAAAGACAGTTATTTTAATAATAGCAGCATTCATGGATATTTGGATTTGGCATAGTTCCATTCATTTAGCACTTTCAGGCAAGCAATTTCAGTAAGAGTATATGTATATATACACGTAGATGATTCCGGCAATATCTGCTTATAGAAACAGGTTAGTAGTGGCATAAAAAGCTGTTTTCTGTCAATTTGTTTTTCTTTTGGATGAATGCCATTTTACTTCATGGTCATATAAATACACATGCTGAAGTTATGATGCATGTATAATCCTGACATTTCAGTTCAAATTGAGACCATGAATTCAATTATATCACATAATACCAGGATTTGTTAACCAAGAATCATAGAAATTCATTGCATTCTCTTACTAATGGAATTGCCTTTAACATTTTATGTTAACTATGTGCATAACAAAAGCAGAATAAATCCATCAGCTTATTTTAAAAATCATTGCAGCTAAAATTATTAGGGGCCAATTTTGTTCTCCACAAATGTAGCAAAATTACTCAGTTAAAAGGTTGAATATTTACTATAAAGTTTTTCTAAAATCTGGCTGTACCTTTCTGCCAGTGTGATGCTCCCAGGATACCGATGAAACAGCATTTTGCAAGACAAAAGTGTCGTGCTCGTGCACTGACAAGTCATGCGTGCTGGGAATATTCTCAACTCGGACTGGACATTGATCCTTGAATTCCGAATTTTTTACAACCCACATCTGTTGCTTTTGGAAGTCCTGCTTCTTTGAACACAATACATTAAGAGCACAGGCAATACCATCACTCAATGGCCTTTTAGTTCTTGAATGTCTGGTGCATTTGAGGAATGCTATCTGTAATATGAAGATTAATGAGAGAACGACAGAAATTTCATGTAAAATTTCTAAGACATAAACCTTTGCAACCATATTTTTAGCTAGAAAAACGGTGTTCATGCAACTTTTGAACAAACAATTCTTCTAAAGGATCCGGGTACGCCATCATTTGAAAAAAGATGATAACGACAGCTCAATCCATGCAGGAACTAAAACATCATAAGTTCGTAACCTTCCATTAAACTTGATATTCTAACACAATAACCTTCATTCGGCTGTCAATAGCAGGACATATCTTCATTTAGACTCAATTATAAAGCATTGCTTATCAAGAACAGATCTAAAGTATGTTTCTCCAGTACTTGCTGCCACTATTACACAATAAGACTGGTTCCTATGATTTCACTCTTTCAAAATATTCAGACTAATGTAATTCTAAATGAAATGGAAAGAGACTTGGAGAACATTTCTGATATGCAAGTATCTTATTTCAGGAATCACATAACAGTGGGGCACGTAAACTGTGCACAAAGGGATCTGGCCCATAAAGCTTGAATGAGAATGAAGACTTGTGCATCAGATTAATCCATTCTAAATATTTCAATTTCAGGAAGACTGTAGTCATCTTCAGAATCATTTATTCAACTAAATAACGAGTCAAGGATAACAAGATGAGAAAATAGGTTAGATATCATATATCATAACTCCCTTTTCAGATTTATGTCTTCTATGATCTTTATTACTTGAACTCAGGTGTGAGTGTCAGATATAGATATGCGTCCAACACAGATATGTTTAATTTTTTTAAAGGTTTTCCACATATTTGGAGGATCCTCCTAGAGTCATATCCCCTTAACTATGTCTGGATTTGTGTTGGACACTTGTACTTCAATAAAAACGAAGAGTTGGAGCAACATAGTCTATGATTTCTAGCACAACTACAATTGAAACTGGGAGAAATAAATCAACAATATCTTTATTCTACATCATCTTCCACAAAAAGAAAAATCAGATAGAACAAAGCTACATTTTTCTTATCCAATTATATTGTGCCAAAATCAGCCTTCATAGTTCATAAACCAAAACAAGAACCTTCCAAAAAGTAACAATTTTTAGTAAGTATACAGTAATTCCAGACAAATTAAACCAAAAACAGACAAAGTCAAAAGCTGTCAAGGATACTAAAATTACCTGATCTGATTCATAGAAGAAAGAAGCTAGGGCATGAAGTTGGTTCTTGCTAACATTGAAACGTTGGAGCAAGATTCTTGCGTTGTCCTCACAAGAAACTGGATTCTTCTCGTTCCTCTCGGAAGCCAAACTAGTGAAACTCATGAAAAACCAAATAATCCCCGCAGAACAAAGGATTAAAAGCCAGAGAAGGATACCGTATTTCTTCCATTTCCCGAAAGATTTGGACCCATGCATAGTCTCCTTTGCCTTCTTCAGCCTAAAATTTGTTGATAATCTACAATTTGAACCAGGGAGCTTGCCGTTTATAGACATATTGACCAAATCACATTTATGTATCTCCCCAAGGAGCCCTGACAGCTTCAAGAAATTCCCAGTTCCAGAAGAACAACTCATGAAAGTAAAATCCTCCAAAGGTGACACCCGAGGATCACAATTCCATAGCAGATTCAAATTTGCCAAAATGGAACCGAGAATATATCTTCACCTAACCAAAAAATTCAGCTCATTTCTCAACAGAAAACAAGCTCCAACCATCCACCGTAGCAAGAAAACAAAGTGGTCCAAACTCCAAAACTCCAAATCTCTTTGCTTTCTCTCTTTACCATGCACTTTATAGTTCAAATGCTAGATTTTTTTTAATCAAAAACCATGCCTTGCTTTTGAAACAACACAAAAAAAACGGATCAGCAATCATGCAAAACAAACAATCAGAACCCAACCCATAGCTTGTTTTGGGCAATCTGTAAGGGAATCATTAAAATGAATTAAAAAAACTTGGCTTTTTTCTACACCAAGTTCACTCAAGCCTTCCCTCAAAGTCTGTAGAAGCAAAAGAAGGAATCAAGATTGCAACTTTTTTATAAAAAAAATCTCATCTTGGAAACCAAAATTTTGGACTTTAACCCAGTTGGTTTCAAAGGTAACCCAACTGGAATCAATCATCAGACTTCGGATAAAAAAAAAAAAAAAGAGGGATGTTTTAACTTCTTTTTTTCCCCCTTTTAACACCCTCACTGGCCCCCCCTTTCTCCCTATACTCAATTTGGTGTCCAGCAATTGAAACTGAGGTTTTTGGGGTTACATGATTATCTCATCATCTAGTGGGGGAAGGTTTTTAGGCCCAAAAGCAAACAAATTCCTACATCAGAAACCACCCCTCCAACAACAACAGCAACAAAAAAAATAAATATAATAAATAAATAAAAAGTATTCTTACTTCCCACCCTATATTTATTACTTTTTTTTATTATTTTATTACTTAATATCACATCAAAGTTTTAAACTTTTTCCACCACTTACATTTTCATTTTTCTCGAGTTTTTTTTTCTTTTGGGTGTGTGTCGTGGTCTATGCATTTGCTTTTTGGTAACTTGAAAGAGACTGCACCATTTCGGCCCAGCGTTTAAAGATGGGATGGGGGTTATTTGTTTTCCTTTGCTGCTGTTGTTGCTGTGCAGCTCAGCTTCAGCGCAGATTTGTACGGATTCAGAACACAGTATCAAAGAAGAGTCAGGAGAGTCAGACGAACCTAGAAGGGCTAAATTTGGTATTTCATTTCCACAATTAGAAAGCTACGCCAGAAAGCCAAGGCTTCCCGCTTTCAGAACTTCCAGAGTTCAGAACTAGTTCTCAAATTACACTTTTATCTCTTAAATTTTTATTATTACCAATGCATGATCAAACCACCCTTTTATATTATAAACAATGACAATTAAAATTAAAGAATTGGATTAATATTTTATTTATTGAATTCTTCTCACCAATATTATGGACAAGGAAAAATAAATATTACCTTTACCAATTATAATTTTTATTTATTGATAATAAAATTTTTAAAATTTTACAAATGAAATTAAAAATTATTTTATTAATTTTATTAAAATTTAAAACAATTATAAAATGCTGGAATAAATTACCAGTTAAATTACATTTATTTAATTAATAAAATTGATAAGTAAACAAACATTACAAATTTAAGTCTTCAAACTTTAAAAAAAATAACTATCTAATTTGAAAAAACTATAGATTTTTTCTTAAATATATTTTTCACCAACACAAAAAAAAAAAAAAAGAAGCATCTATTCTGTGCAGGGGAGGAAAAAAAGAGGATAATGAATAATGGGAGTGGAATAAAACGGGAAAAAATCGGCAATTGCTACGGTTGAGTTGGGGCTAACATGCACATTAAGGCAAGGGGAAGTTTTAAGATTCTTTTGATGATGTGGGCATCAAACCAAAAGGTTTGTCGGCTATATACCTTGCCCACCACCATTAAACAAATTGAAGCCAAATAATAAAATCATTTTTAAAAGAAAAAATGGAAAATATTAAAAGCAAGGATTAAAATAATAATAATTTTTTATTAATGCTATGATTAATTTGACCATAATTACAAAAAAGTTTTTTTTTTATTCTTTTTTTTTAATATAAAGTTATGGCCTTTGCTTAAGTGATTAACAATCACTCAAATCCATTTATAATTTTTCTTTTTTTTAATTCTTAGATGTAAAGTCAATCCGAATATGAACATGGGACTGAGCTTTAAATGATAGATTATTTTTTTTAAAGAGGTAGATTTCAATAAGATTAATTTTTATGTACTTAACTAATTTGGAAAAAATATATGCATATAAATTCAGATTAAGATACATGACATCTGAAGTTATATTTATGGCCAACATTTAGTAAATGTTAAATTAATAGAATATATTGTGTTAAAGACAAGATAAATATGTAAGAAAGAAAAAGTGCAAAAAATATTTTATGACAACCAACAAAATGGATTCTAATTTTAACATCTCCCTAATATTTGGTAAAATAAATACTGAATATCCAATCAAAGAAGAATAAAGAAAGAAAAAAAGTTGAATTTGATGTGCCATTTTGTGTCCCCAAACAAAGAAATTTTGGTCATTATCAATAAATGCCAAAACTCCAAATAATCTCTATATGTATATATATATATATATTTGAGATTGGAGAGTGTGACAACTAGCATTGTGTAACACTCAATTCATCCCAACAAGCGAAATAGATACATATATATATATACGTAAAAGAAAAGAGATAAAGTCTAGTTGTTGCCAGTTCTTGCCCAAAAATCATGGACTCAAAATTTCTTGACCATCCAACTTAAAAAGGGGTTAACTGGCTGAATGACATTGTTTTGTCAAGAATTCCCTCAACAATATAACATTATGACTCAAAAAGGTTGGACCATGCCTATATGTTGTAAGCCACTTGAAGGCTATGACAGTTTTAAATTCTTTTTTTTTTTTCCTTTTTTGATTTTTATTTTTTAATAAATTAAATTAATTCATATAATTATTTTTTAAAAATAATACTTAAAGATACTAAGTTTAAAGTTAGGAAAATATAACTCCTTTCTTATTAAAAAAATATCACATTTATTTTTGTAATTTTTAGAATATTCATTAGCTATTTAAAAAAAAAAAAAAATTGGAGGGATGGAACTCCAAAAGTACAATTTAACAAGTGCCTCATTGTATGGGCCATCTTAAGCAACAACATTTAGGTTCAATTATTGCAAAATCCAGTTGGACATTGACCCACCACTATACGTATTCTTCCTCCAATGAAGATTTTTTTTTGGGGGGAGGGGGGTGTGTGTTTATGAAGTGTTGAAACTAATTATTTAAACCTACCCATTTTTTCACTTTTCATAAACAAAATTATTAAGGATGTTGAAAAAGCATTTATTGATAAGCACATTGTTTTTAAAGTTTAATCAAGTTATGGAAAGGGAGAGTTATATCTTATATGTCATGATTTCCTCAAGTTGTTAAGACACTATTAAATGGAAGGAGCATGATTAAGGAGCACTAAGATAAGCATTGACGCTTTAACATGGATATATATATATATATATATACATAGTAATTATCTTATACATTTGTAGTAAAATTTAAAAAAATCTATAAATAAAATTAGTAAAATAATAAATAAATAGAATATGTCTTACTATAAATAAAATTAGTAAAATAATAAATAAATAGAATATGTCTTACTGCACTATAAATTTTTTTCTTTCCTCCTATATATATGCTTAGCTATTATTCTTGCTTTCTTTTGAGATCATGTACTGTTCATTGTCAATCAATTTTTTTTATAAACCCTTTACTATGGTGTTATTTCTCAATCTTTTAGTTATATTTGTCGAAAAAATTTTTAAAATTTTAAAATAAAATTACATAATTTGATAAATAAAATTCGAATTTGGATGAGGAATTTCAGAGGACTTAAATTCTCTTTCTAAATTCCAACTCTAGAGATGAAATTTATTAAATTTCTTAGGTTTTGAGTAAGAAGTCAACATTTATTATATCTTTTTTCAACTTTTATTTTCTTTTATTTTAAATAAAAAGGCTCATTATAATTTTTTTTTTTATGTTACTTATAATATTTATACTTTTTTTTTACATTTTTTTAATATTTGACTTTTTCTACATCTAATATTGTTATAATTTTATTATAATTATTTTTTATCTCATCAAATATCAAAATTTGAAAATCCTTTCAAAAATATGATTTAGTATCTAATTCACTATTTTTCGATATACATATCATATGTAGAATTTACTCCTTAATTATGAAAATTAAACTTATAAGTGAAATGCATTAAATAGTTATGGATTGAAATAGACCTGAAAATACTTATTCAAGCTACAATTACAAATGCTTATATTTAAATTGGCAAATTTTAAAATATTACTATTCAAAATTCTTCAAAAAATTAAATATTTATATCCGAACGTAATTAAATCTTCATCATCATCATAATAATAATAATAATAATAATGGTGATGATGATGCATAATTAGACAGACTTGAGGCAAGGGTTACTTTGTAATGTACTCACCCCAATTAATGTTGCTACAATTTAATTAAATAAACTAATAATCCTCTCTCTCTCTCTCTCTCTCTCTCTCTCTCTCTCTCTACAAGATATTAGGTAAAGTTAGAAACTAATTGAATGGCGAAAATAATGTTGGTTTGCTTCAAGAAATAATAATCTTCACATTTTTAATAATAATAATAATAATAATAAAAGAAGAAGTAATAATCTTAACTTAGAACTCAGATGATTGTGATTCATACATAAAAAAAATTATTATGATTCAAATTCGTTTTCCATGATGAGAAATATATATATCACAGTAAATACATATCATTACATCATTTTTTTAATATTTTAATTATTATCTCCTTTTTTATTTAAATATATTTTTTTATAATATGTATAATATTGAAAAAAAAAATACTGCTTTCTTTTATAATTTCATGCATCTTATTTGTTGGTCACGCATGGACAACGATATATAAACTCGTTTTGATTTCCTGTACAATTTTTCTTATCTTCGTTTTGTACCATGCAAACGTATCCAAATGAAAGTGAGAGATATAAAAAATAATAATAATAATAATAATAATAATTTGAAACTCAAATTATTACGAGCAAATAACTTTACAATAATCACAAATTTTAATCTAACATAATTGAAAACAATTGAATTACAAATTAATCTACTATGCTAGAAATTGTAGACCTATCAATTGACCAAATCCTAAACAAGATTTTTAGTGATTTAAGACGGAATGATTTAAATTATTATTTAATAATAAAAAATATTTTTATTTAAATTTAATTATAAAAATATATAAATATTAATATAAAAATAATTTTTAATTTTTAAATAATTTAAACTTTAGGATTGGGCTTGATTCGGATGCAAACAAAAATTAAAAGAAAAGAAAGTGGACTGTAACTTGATCATGGACATCTCTAGAATATTAATATCAAATTTTCAAAATTCTTTAAACTATTAAATTTTAAAACAAAACATTCAATTTAAAATAAAAGATAATAAGTAAAATATTTTTATTATTTTATGTTTTAGGTGTTTAAATTATCTCAATTTTAATTAATATTATATTATATAACATTTATTAGTTTATTTTATCATCACTTTAAGTCTTTAACAATAAACAGATAATCATGATATTACTCAAAATAAAAATATCATATTAGATCCATAAATTGCATACTAAAAAAAATTCACACATATAAATATAATTATCATGAAACAAAAATATAAATTATATATATTTAAAATTTTCATATATTTAATCATTTATACTATATTTATAAAACATCTAAAATAAATAAAACACAATACAGATTACGAAATCTAACCTTTACTTCCAATTTTAAAATCTAATTAGAATTTTTTAAAATTTTCAGATCCAACAAGGTATAAAACAACAAATCTAAGGAACTGACAAAAGAAAAATACAGTTTATTTATCCATAAATTATAAAAATATAATAAGCCCAAAAATCATCAGGAAAAAAAAAAAAAAAGGATGAATGAATTTTCACAACAGGTCTCGACGCCGAGCCAAAAAGTTTCCAAATCGGCGCATCCAAAACTTCTCTTCTATTTTTATTTTTGTTTTTTTAATTTTAAATATTAGGAGGGGAGAGAGATCATTTGGAGTCGTGCATATTACAAGTGGACCCCATGACAGCTCGATCTGACAAATCACGTTCCTTTCTATATATATATATATATATTTACTAATTATTAATATATATCCACAATAAAAATAAAATTATAAGCAAAAAAAAAAAACGCGCGAATGCATGAAAAAGTGTCACGTCAAATTTGCCTTGTGGGTCCCACAAGCTTTAAATAAAAAAACCCAGCTTTGCTTCGCTTGTGACTGTTCGGGAAAAGGCCACGAAAGAGTGGGACCCGCCCGACAGACCAAAAGACCCCCCCGGTCCCCCTCCCCTTCACTATGCGACAAAACTTGGAAGTAAACTGTGCACATGTCTTGCAGTTTTTTCTCTTCCTAGGTTCTTTTAAATTACGATTCTGTCCTTCGTAATTTTTTTGTTTTACTTCATTTATTTTTTTAGTCAAAATAATTTTGAGTATAGCATTTTTCCTTATCTATTGAAGTTGATGTCTGCATCTCGTAGCATGCCGCAAATGGAAAGGTTGAGATTGATTTTCTCCTCTTATCTTACCCCCTGTTTAGGGTTGAGCTACTTATCCAACTCATTATATTTTAAACAAAAATTTTAATATTTTAAATTAATTTATTTTAAATTATTATATAATAAATTTTTATTTAAATTAATTATAAAATATATTTAAATATTATTTAAATAATAAATTAGATCATTATGTTATTTTGCATTAAATCTAATTTAAATAAAAATATTTTTTTCAAACCATAATTTAATCTGACATATAAACAAGCTTTACTCGTAGATTTATTATTACTTAAATAATAATATTTATTATTTAATTTTAATTTTAAAATATATAATATTAATATAAAATAATATTTAATAATATAATGAATAATAAAATATATTTTTGGATCGATCAAGATCTGAACCAACCTAATTTAGAGTAAAAAATGTTGAAAATTTTTAATCCATAATCCGGCTCAACACAACAATGAATAGACTTGATAGGAAGAAAGGTCATTGAATTCAATTGTTAAGCTTGATAAAATTTATTCTACATTAATTCAAAAGGACATTTTATATTTCTATAAACAACATAATTTCTCATTATCGATGATCCAACACTCATCTTTGTCAACACAAATTTTTTAGTATATATGTTGCATTAAAATTTTACTACTTTTTGTCTTTATGCCGATCAACCAGCAATCTCTGTCCCAAAACTAAGTGACTTAAATTAAGTTATTTAATATGTAATCCACCAACATTCCTACAACTTGCCTCCCATCCAAAAATTACTATTAGTCACCAAATTTTAGGTACAATAATTCGAGTATTTTTGTTATGTTTATTATATTTTTTATGTTATAATCATATTTAAGATATTATATTTTTTAAATAATTTTTATTATAAAAATAATTCATATTATATATAAATTTTGATATATTCATATATTTGTATCTTATTTTAATTATTTTTTACGTTGTGTCCGAAATGATTAGTTCAGTCTAACTAAACACATTGAGCAAATTACCTAAAATAGGTAAAATATCTTTAATCTTCATCCAAGTAGTGTTATTACATGGTTTTACTTAGTATTTAGTTATGCCACGTAAATATTACCGATGAGGCTCTTGCTTTTTGTGTGAATATTAAAAATTGTTTGATTGCAATTGTAAATGTAATTTTATTAATAAATGTGATTTTATTTTTTAAAAAATAAAAAAATATATAATTAAATGTTAATTAAATAATTAAGGATTAAACTTTTGAAATGTAGCTTAGATAAAGATATAATTTTTTATTTGTTTCAAATCAGGATTTTATCTTTTTGAGATCTAATATATAAAGATTTTTATTTGCAAAATAACTATTTTGTTATGTTTAAAATTATGAATTTGAAAAATTGGATTTGAATTTTATTTATTACATAAATTATGAGAATGAAATACATAATTAAGTATAAAAGAAATTCAGATTCAATATAACTGTAAATTTGAAAGGTGCAACAATATGAATTAAATTTATAAATATCTATAAGTATTTTAAACTCACTATTAAATAAAAATCTAATAAATTCGTGAATTTAAAAAATAATTATAAATATTATATTTATATGTATTTTATCATACAATGTATATTATTTTTGAAATTCAAGTTTTCAAACCCAACCCTTTTGATGTGGCGAGCTAATCACAAATCCTGGGATCCAAACAAGCTAAAAATGTTTTTGTTACAATTACCTAAAATCATAATTAACTTGCTTTTTAATAGAAATTATGAGTGACGTTATCAGTTGGCAAAATAAAATGACGAAAAGCAAAATAAAAAAACACCTCTTGGTTATGTCTCAATTTCCAAAACCAAAATGAAAAAAAAAAAAAAAAGAAGTTTAAAAGCTACTATAAAATTCATATGAAAAATAAAATCTTTAATAATTAAACCAAAATTGTTTGGTAATTTTATTTTTTTTTAACTTTCGTTTATTGATGTTAGGTTTATAGTTAACTAATGAAGATTTTTTTGGAATAAAAATAAAAAATACAGCAAAAGCTTACATGGTTTAAAAACGAAGAAGATAAATCTCATATTTCTAGCTTGTCTTGAAATTTTTTTTTTCACGTTGTTCGTTAAAAATAATCTAACTTTTTTTTTTAAAAATTTCTTAACTCAATTTATACTTTTACGAAGCTTTTAAACAAAAAAAAAAAAAGTCCAAACAAGTACTTATCCTTCTTCTTATTCTCAAACTCAATTAATTTCTAGCTTTTTGGACCTTTAAAATATAGAAAACTATATAATGTCTCTAATTCTATATTTTTTAAATTTCAGTTAATTCGTTTTAAAATTTTCATTTTGTATTATGCTACCTTAAATTTTAATCATCCTCGTATAAAAATTAATAATTTTTTTAGTATAATATGCTTAAAAGATAACGTAATCCACGTGATAATTTAACAAATAAAAATAATTATTTACGTGATATTATCTCAATAAATTCTATTTAAAAAATATATATTATGATTACAGCAATGCCGCTTTTCTTGAACAATCATGGTATTGGTAAGAGATAAGCTAAAGGTTGTTTTAAGATTTATTATTTACCATAACACTCTTATAAGTAATTTTAGTGTGTTA
>JBBYHK010000020.1:12874841-12888216 GCA_038382065.1 Adansonia grandidieri | reverse complement strand
TTTTTATTTAAATTTATTTATAAAAAATTATAAATGCTAATATAAAAATAACATTTAAACGACATAATAAATAGTAAAATTAGCTTTTAAGTTGACTCGAACTGAGCCCATAAACACTCACGATTAACTTATTACGAGGATAAATTTGGAAGTAACAAAACCAAGAATTCAGCCGCCAATCAAATGTACAAGAATAATTTTAGATACGATAAGATTACATATATAAATATCACAAAAAAATTAAAACATCATAAAAATATGACATAATATAAAAAAATAATATTAACATAACGTGAATACATAATGATATCAAATTTTATGTAATATAAATTATTAAAATATATAAAATTATAGTTATAATTATAACATTAAAAATAAAAATGAACCAGTAGACGATTCATAAAATCCGAAGAACCTAGGCTCCAAGGGAGAGGTAGCAGCGTCAATTTTTCAGAGGAGAGAAAAAAGTAGGCCAAGGCCCAGTCCAACAAAAATCCGGCTATTCAAAGCGACGAAATGAGCTCAACTATATATATATATATATATATATATATATATAAGGAGGATCTACTTAAAATAATGTAAAATTTTTTAATTTTACAATTTTTTTAATTATTAATTAGTATTTATTCAATAGTTAATTATAAATATAAACCCATTATTATTTAGTTTTCTATCAATCGTTAGATGAATGCTACTCAATGATTTTAAAAAATGTGTAAAACTTTTTAGTTTTATATTAGTAGAAGTGAGTCCTTCCTCACATACATATATATATATATATATACATATATATACACACACGAGGTGAAAATTTTTTATATTATTTTTAAGCCATTGATTAATATTTATGCAACTATTAATTATGAAATCAATCTATCATTAATTGTTTACTTATTTTCAGTTTTTTTTATTCGTTGAATAAATATTAATCAATGATTAGAAAATAGTGTAAAATTAAAAAATTTTACATTAATATAAGTGTATTCTTTTTATACATAAAATTGATTCAATTATGAACTTTTCAAGATATTTAAAGGTATTTGATAGTTTTTTATAAAAATATTATTCTACCTTCAGTTAAGAAATGTCACGACTCAAAGTTAAGAGTCTTTAAAACTATGTAAAAAGTTCAATATTAGGAGAAATTAAATGTTGCATAATGCATAACATTTTATTTCATTAATATATATAATTTTTTTCAAAGGGCCAATTAGTAAAACATCCAAAGTAAGAGTAACCATAATTAACCAATAAATCATACAAAAATGAAAATAAGACTTTTTAATTATTAAAAAACTTAAATTAAAAAATTACAAAGATACAAAATAAAAATAAAATTTTATAGAAAAAATTTTCTCACCAAATTTAAACATTTGGCATTCATGTGTATCTCTAGGTATAGTTGTAATTTTATTAGCCAAGTAATTTTAAAATATTTTTAAACCAAAATCTTGAATAGATTTTAACTTTTAGTATGAGAATTTTAATTAACAAAATCGAGTATATATTAACTTAGCAATGCTTATAAAGAGAAGAAATATGAGAAAAATTTCAGATTAATCATATCCACATGTACAATATTACAAAGTATCTAATTTTAAAAGCAATTATTAAGTGTTAAATTTTAATTTGATTTAAGGATGTTAGATTTTTAATTTTAGTAATCAAATATTTTAATATTTGTTAATATTAAATACAAAAGGATAATTTACATAGAAATTTATGGGTCGGGTTAAATTAATAACTATTTTTCTTCTTTTTTTTTTTTTTAATTTTGAACATGATTTACTTTGTCAAATTTCAATTTAAATGAGACAAGCAATACTATGAAGTAAATTAAAACGGTTAATCATGTTAAAATAACAAGTGACTAGCGATCCATTTATTCTCCTTTTGGATTAGTTTAACATTGATGGCAGCAAAAAATTAAATATAAAAAAATTGCTTAGAAAAGTGTAATGAAAAAAATGTAATTTAAAAAAATTTAAATGTTTTGTTGTGAATTTTTTTAGAGAATTAAAATATAAATATATATACATAATAAAAATTTAGATATTTAAAAAAATAACATTATTTAATGTGAAGGGTCAATTTGAAAAATTATTTAAGTTGTTAAATTATGATTTTAATAAAAAAATCAAAATTTTTATTTGTTTATCATTGAAGTTGTAATTAAACATAATTTTTAACCTAAAAATTATATTCATGAACAATTAACTTGATAATTTCACACAATATAATACAAAAAATCTACCCTAAATTAATTATTAATATAATATAAATCATTAAATTATAAAAAATTAAATAAAAAATAAAATATTAAATAAATTCAGAAAATAATATAAAAAGAGAATGTAAAAATTAGGTATTGTCAATGTCAAGTCAAATCCACGAGAATACTAAACGGGCGCTTTTTTATAAAATTGCCATTGTGTGAGGCAATGTGAGGTCATGGTTCATTAAATCTAGAAGTAATGATTTGACCAAAAGTCTTTGAATCCATCGGAGAAGAAAGATTGAGTCTCGGGAGTTTGTTGAAAATTGAAACCCTTTCTTTACCGGTATCCACCTGGGTCCTGAGCTGAATCCAAGTATATATTTACTAGTTTCTATTCAAAAGATCATCGTAGCCAGCACCATGATAATATTAAACATGAGTTAAAGCATTGTCATATATCGTTCCAATTCTCAAAAAATAAAAAAAAAGGAAAAGAAAAGCAAGAAAACCCTAGCTAGCTAGTTAAGCTAGATAGAGCTGGTAGGGCCCTTAAATGTACGTAATTGTGTTTTGGTTTTGATTTTTGAACTTTGAAGCAGATGCAGAGAGAGAGAGAGAGAGCAGTAGCAGAATACGCAAGGGAAGAGTGGGTGCAGAGACGGCCAGACCCAGCCATCAGTACTTGTTGCTCAGTTGGTTGCCCTTTCAAATGTCTAAACACTTGAAAAAGAGGATGATGAGATGAGGCAGTGCAAGCAGCCTGCAACGCAAGAGAGGGGCAAAGGGCAATAGCCAAGTTGTACTTCTTTGCTTGGCAAAGGCAAAAGCGTGGGATTTTTTTTCTGCAAAAATCCAAAACAAAAACAAATTAAAAGAATAAGTGATGGGTTGTTATTTATTTATTTGTTTATTTATTTTCTTTAGGGTTTTGAGGTTTGCACTAATTATGATTCCATCGAGAATCGTTTGATAAGACATGAGCATGCCAAATTGCCCATCCCTTTCCTTCTCTGTCTCTTACTTACCCCTCTGAATTTTGATTTGCTTGCTTCTTCCAGTCAAAAAGCATGACTTTATTTTTTCTTTGGGTCGGCTCATGGCTGGCCCCCTGCCACCACTCTCCTCCCAATGTTTTTTTTTTTTTTTTATTATTATTATGTCACTCTTTAACTCTATGCTTATCCTCTAAACCCCACTTCCAGTCTCTCGGGGACCTGTACCGCCCGGGTTTATGCCACCAACCACCACCGTCCCATTTTTCTTTTCCTTTTTCCTTGTTATTAGAATAGAATCTATTGTTTTTTCATCTCCCTAAACAGCCAATTAATCAAAAAATTTTATTAACAAAATATTTCCTAATTTATTATATATAATATTTTTATTTAATATATTAAAAATAATTAATAAAATTATACATAAAGATAGCAAAAATTGATGCTTTATGAATTTTGAATCGATCAACTTTAAATATAGAGTGTTTTTTTTTTAACAGTAGAGGTGGAGCAAGGTGGGGCAAGTTTTTTACTGGAAAAACAAGTATAGAGCAGTTATTATATTTACTTGGGCTGTTCTAAATAGTAATTATATATCTTGTAATATATATTTTATGTTTTATTATTTTATGATTGCTAATTAGATATGTTTTAAAAATATTTTTTTTAAATATATATTTTATTATTAAAAAAAATTTAAATTAATAAAAAATATCAGATAAAAGCGAAAAGTGAGAATAAATATATCAAATATCTATAAAAATGATACTAATATTAAAAATTTAATATCTGCAGCGAAAAAAATAATAAAAAATAAAACAATCCGGTGAGACAAAGATGAGTTTAGCAGTATCTACCTCACGTTACTCGATTACCGTCTTTAATTGCCAACCACCTTTAACTAAATGTTATTATAAGGAGAATAAAATTTATTTAACTAGTACTTATAGATATAATTAAAATTTATTTAATTATTATTTTAAAAAAATTATATTTAATGTTAATCTTTTTTAAACTAATATCATTATTAAACATTAACTAATATTTCTTGTAATATGTTAATTAACTTTTTTAAAAATATCCTAAAATGATTATTACCAAAAACCCATCAAATAATAATAATAATAATAGTATTCTATTAGTACAACACCCGTCTCAAAACTCTAGCCATCTACTCCTTTTTCTTCTTTTTCTCCTTAAAAGAATAATAGTATATTTATCTATTATAAAAGTACAGTCAAAGAAAGGTTAACGAGATTTACGAGAAAAAGGTAATAGAGTTTGTCCTTTTACTTGAAAGGCACAATTGATTAATAATTATCAATCTTTCGATTTCAGGTACACTTCTTTTTTTTTTTTTTAACAAAGAGAGTTTTGACTTGCAGATTGAGAAATTTTTATTAAAATAATATTAATTTTTTTTATTTTTAATTTTAAATTATATTAAAATAAATTAATTTTTAAAATTTATTGAAAAATTAATATTTTTTAATAAAAAATTATAAATTATAAAATTTAATTAAAAAATCATCAAATTAAACGATGATTTTTTAATATATAGATAAAAAATTATTATTTGATTAGGTGATTTCTTAATTATAATCTTAAATCATCTAATTAAATATCGATTTCTCAACGTAATTTATAAAAAATCGATAAATAAAATATTAATTTCTCAACGCAATTACAAAATTATTATAAAATTGGATATATAATTTCTCAATATGTAGTTAAAAAATCGTTATATGATTGGGTGATTTTTCAACTATATACGTCCAATTTTGTAATGATTTTACTATTATTGAGAAATTGATATTTTATTTATCGATTTCTTATAACTTATATTGAGAAATTGATATTGATTAAATGATTTGATATTTTAATTAAGAAAACACCTATTTTGATCAATAATCTCAATACGACCTAAAACCGTAAATAAAATTTTTTAATATTATTTTATTAAAAAAGCCACAATTTTAATATCTTATTTGGTTTTGAATTTTGATTTATAGTAAATTATTTAATATGATATACGTATTATCATTTTGTCTTTTAATATATGAGATTAACATTGTTACATAAAGTAGAAGATGCAACGATCATCTAATCAAATAATGAAATATGACTTTTTTTATTAAATAATTTTAGCATATTATACGTATTTTAAAAGAAAAAGAAATTTTTAATTTTTTTAAAAAATAATATTATAATAATAAATTAAAAATTTTAATTTTAATTAAAACTTAATATATCATTTTAATATATTTTTAATCATTAAACGAAGATTGTGTTGACGCTTATTTTTTCATTTTTTTTATTCTTGATTTTTTTGTAAATAAATTTGACCGATCATTGGTTGAATCTAACAAAGATATGATAGACCTAACGCTAGAGGGCTAAGTCAGCTTGAAGGAAGAGAAGCATGAGAGAGACAGATGAGAAGATTAGGATAAAAAGCGAAAGAAAAAATATATATATATATATATATTTTTTTTTCTCAACTCTTTCAATATTTTACTCATGCATTTCTAAAATAATCCTTCCATCAACTCTTTTAATCTCAAAAGAGAATTTAATTTTTTTTAATAAAGAATTACCTGATTTAATGCTTTATATTTTTAATTTATTAGGTTTTATAATCGATCAACATTTTAAATTATTGATGCATTTTTATTCTATATGTTTGCTTTTTGTTATCATTTGTTTTTTTTTTTTAATGACCAGCTCTAAATATTATAGTTACAAATAAGTTATTATTATAAATTGAGAATTTTTACCAATAAATTATCCAATAAAATTATATTATGTAAAGAAAAAAAATATAAGATACATACACATTTAATTAATGAGGGAAATTTTAACTAAAGTACAATTGTATTTGTCAAAAAAATATATATAATATAATTAACATATTTTTTTTAATTTCATAAAGTAACGTATTAAATATTTAAATATATTTTTTTAAATAATTATTATAGTTACCGATTAAACGATTCAACGTTTCAAATGCGCTTGTCAACTTGCTAGACTCAATGCTAACAAATCATTGCTGGAACTAGAATTCAAAATAAACCTTTTTTTTTTTTATGGATTTTATGAAAGAAATTAATTGCATGACCAAATAATAATCATCACATATCATATGCTTATGCCCAAGTGTGAGGGACAAAAATCTTTCACGCTTAAATTTAAACCAACACTTTTCGCACAACAAAAAGGTCAAGTCAAACCTACTGGCCTTTTAGTTCCTTCCCTAATACCCCATTTACACTGCACTACTTTTTGACCTTTGTGCTTTTCTTGGCTAGGCCACAGCAAGTTGGCTAGGCCACCTGGATTCACTATTTCCACGACTTGTATAAGTTGAATTTTTTTATTATAATAATTAATAATTATTTATTTTAATTACTATAAATTATAAATATTTTAAGTAAACTGCTATATTGTAATTTTGCCAGCTGAATATTCAAAGAAAAAAACCCTTGAACAGCTGTCAATTGAAGAATATCAAAGAGATTCTTTTAATATATAGGTATAGATTTGGTTTCGTACAAAACTTTAATCTTACCTTATATTTATGGATCAAATTATTCGTTCGGTTATTACAATAAATTTTTTAATTTATGATAAAATTTTAAAACGACAAGTTAATTTTCATCACAAAAGAAAAATAGGCTTCATGTGATGAACATCTAAAATTTTAAAAATTACGCACTTATTAATCAATGAATTGTTTTGGGGTTTGGAAAACTTAATAATAGAAGAAAGTTTTGGGGTTTGGAATCATTAATGAATCGTTTTTTTATATATAAATTACGTATTTATAATGTTTTTTTGAAAAAAAAAAAAACCTAATAATGTCCTAACTAAGTGCACCTTTGAGCAAGATTTCTGAGTTCAGACACTGTAAAATAAAATAATTATTTATTTAAATTTAAATTTTAAAATAATGAACATAAAATATTTATATTTTAATAATAAATTTTTTAATGAGTTAAAATAAAGTTGAATAATTAAATCGGACCAACCTCGAGGAAATACCACCTATTGTAATCACAGTTAAAATGACTGATCAGAATGCTGCGTAAAAACGATATGTTATAATTTGTCATGTGGAGCCCTACTGTTAGCCAATCTCAAGCAGATTCTCTCTTTTCATATTTGATAGTACAAAATCCCTTAATTAATGTCATTTAATTATACTCTGGAATGTTTTGGGGTTTGGAATCATTAATGAATCATTTTTTTATATAAATTACAATGGAAAAAAATGGTCTCCCCGCTTCCTCCTTAATTAAAGTTATAGTATAGCTAATAGCCTTCAGATGTAAATTGCAGAGTGATAAAAGAAAAAAAAGCCTGAACTGGCTTAGGATCAAAGGGCTCTCTCACATGGCAGTTTGTCAGGGGAGGCCGAGGGGCCATCAACAGATTTTACGAGTAAAAAAACGGAGCATTGAGCGTTGAAACTGCAGTTTCCCAGGGAGGCCTAAGTAGCTGCTGGTTAAGATTGCTGATTTGCTGTGAGCCTGCGACTATCGCTTTAATTTTCAACCACACTAGTTGAGTAGGTCTGTTAACAAATCCGAGGTGGGTACTCTTTGTACTCAATCAGATCCCTTCCAAACACGCCTTTGATTTATATAATATATACATATATATAATATTTGGTTTTCAAAGTTTTTTTTAACCTAAATAGCAATAACAGAGGATAAAAGAGAAAGTTGGACAAGAGGGAGATACTCCTAGAAAAGCACCTGAAAACACTGTGGCAAATCGAAAAGTCCGTCAGTTTCTCTTGTGACCTCAAACTAATCCCCCGCCGTCTTTGCAGGGCGGGAAAACATCTAAAAACCCCCAAAAAATCAAATATTTAACTTCGTTACGTGTCTCTGTGTATAAATACTGATTGATGCTGTATTTATATTTATTATTTTGCGTGTATATAAGTATGTATGGATCGTAGCTTTAGAAATATAAAGTGAAGATTGTTGTAATATATAACCAAGAATCCAAACAACCTCCATTGGGTCCCCCAGTTCGTGTCTTTTTATCTACACCTTTTTGTCCTTGTTTCTTTGTTGCCTCCATTTCTTTCTTCTCCCTTTTATAGCTTCTATCACTTATTATTGATGTCTTCTTCTCCTTCATCATCGTCTTCTTCTTCTGAAGATGGCAATGGCGGCGATGGTGCAAGAAGAGGTGGTGTTGGTGATTTCGGAGGGCCTTCTTTGACTCGTAGGCGTGGCAATAACGAAATCTTGCCAGAGCCTTTTGTTGAAGATCTTGTCGTCAGAGTTGCCATTGATGCTTCTCGTTCTATTGGACGCCTTGCCGCTGCTGCTGCACTCGCCGTTGTGTTTCAGGTATGTTTTGAATCATCCTTAAATACCCTTTTTTTTCATTTTTTTTCATTGTAGGAAGATTGAATCAGTTGATTTGAAGAATTCTTGATTGGGATTTTGCTTTTGACATCATTGTTTGAGACCCTTATCAATCTTCATAGCATTATGAGGGCACGGCAAAATCATAACATCAAGAAGAATATGAAATTCTTAGAAAGAACAAAATCTGAAGTCAGGTCAAAAATATCGTTTTGAACCTGGAAATGTAGTGTAATTTTAAAGATTCTGGCCCTACCAACCATATATTGATTTTTTCTCTACTTGTTGATTTTAGCGAGTCAAGTCTTGGATGTATTAGCATCCGGGGGAGGGGATGGGGAACTGCCCCTTGGATGGGTCCATTTCTACCAAAATTTATGCCCCTTTCGAATGTTGTAGTTTTCATCTCAGGCAATGCTAGTTATATCCTTTTTACCACTTTCGAAAAGTCTATTTTTTGGACCCCCTCCCCCTTTTCTTAGATTTAGAGATATAGAGGGCCCTTTTATTTCTGAATTTCCTTTTTTTCTCCCTTTCTTGGCATCATATCCATTTGTTAAAGCCCTAGAAATCCTTACAGTTTCCTCACTACTGACCCTATAAATATGTGGATTCTCTATCTTTCCAATTGCTAAAACATTGAAAGAGACCTTTGAATCCTACTTTAAATTTTTAACAGTGAACAGATTGCCTTTGTTGTGTCTCTTTCATTTCTATATTTGGATAGCATAGGACATTGCGGAACCTTCTTTAGGTATATATGGGGACTGTTGCCCTCTTCTTCAGGATAGTTTAGGACTTTAGGTCTAGGTACTACTCTCTCTCCATATCTTCCCAAGCTTACAACATGCTCAGGGCTTCATGATTCTTTTCTCTGCAGTGATAATGTTTGTCGCCTTATGTGCAAAAAGTGATCAGGCTCATCAACAGTTTTTGCCCTAGTCAAGCAATAATAAATTTCGTTGCAGGTGAATGTTAATGGAAGTTTTTATAATTACAGACTTGAAAGCCAAGTTTAACCAAATTTGTAGCATTAATAAGCATGAAAGATGCGTTAAATTAAATGTTAATGTTATCCATATTTTGAATTTTTTTATATATTTAAAAAATTATATTTTTTATATTTATATTTAAATATATAAAAAATATAATGCTAACATATTTAATTTAAAAAATATTTGGTTTTGGATAACATCGATCATTGGTCGAAAGTCAAGTTTGTAGTACTATTTAGGGTGAAATGATTATTATTTTCCAGTGGCCCCCCCCCAAAAAAAAAGTTGAAATCAAGATATAGGCATTTACTTTTGTCATTACAGCCAAGCAATACATGGGGGAAATAATTAAATGATAATTATCAACAAAGAATGGTCATATGGTTAAATATTCAATGTGGAAACATTCAAGGCTTTTGTTAAGGCTTTATGGTTCTTTAAAACTCTCACTACTTGATGGTTCTATAAAAGGGTGGGAATATCAGTCAAAGGGCAGCAGCATGTGCATCGCCAAAAGGCAGATGGAGCCAATTTTTTTTTTTTTTTAATTTTGAATTAATGTCTTCTTGTCATCTCTCAATTTTGCTTAAAACCCAGAGCTAGTTTGGGTGATGTCTATTTTGTTCTTTTCTTCTGTGCTCATATATATTGATTAGAATATGATTCTAGAGTCTCAGGCTCTTCTGTAAGCTTCTTTTTCTTTTATTTATTAATTATTTGTTTTTCCTCTGATTTTTTTTTCAGTAGTTACTCATGTCACACACAATTTATTGGTAAGGAAATATTTTTTGGATAATAAAATCATGGTGGGATTCATAGATGGGGTCCCAAAAAAACAATTGCAGTATGTAGCATATAAGTAGTGGACTGAGCCAGCAGGTATGTGGTAAGTAGAAGTGATGGGGTAGGAGTCCAAGAAAAAAGATCAGAAAAAAGTTAGGCCGGGGGAAGGCTATGATAGATTCTCTGTTTTGAAACAAAAGACAGGCCTTTGGCCAACCCTTTCTAGGAAATGAAAGAGAAATGAAATATATATTATATGTAAACCCTTTATGGACCACAGCTAAGACTTCCCCTTGTACTTTTTGTTTACTTCATCCCAACTATGAATTGCTATACGTCAAAGAAAATCTTGTCATTTTCTCATGCTCTTTTCACATTTGCATCATGTTTTTTTTTCAGAACCTGAACCCGAGATTGTTTGTCATTTTCTTGCATCGAAGCTAATTTTCTAGCTTTGTTCTCTTGTTGGCCACCAAGAAAAAAGAAAAGTTTGAAACAGAAGGGATTTTAAAGGGGAGAAAAGAGTTGTCACAGTCTATCTGACAGTAGGATATGTGATTAGGTCATTGTACTACTTCAAGTCTATTAAGCTCCAAGACATGTCTGATTCGAAGTTCAAAAAAAAAAACAAAAAAACAAGAAAATTTTGTTAATGAAACAAAAGAATGTCTATCTTCTTTTTTATTAGGATTTATGTCTAATTCTGACATCTGAACCACAAAAAAAACCTTATCGTTTCTCTCTCTCTCTCTCGAGCATTCTCTGATATTCTCTCTTTAGTGCCTAGTCTCCCCTTACAGGTCTCTTCTCTTATCTCCTCCTGCTCAGCTTCCATTACGCGCATGACGTTGCTTACATGTTTTCCTAGGCTAAGCATTGCTTTCTGAACCGTCTTCGTTTCATCAACAAATAAATCGGCAGCCTCTAGGAAGCAATAACTAATTCTAATTTTTAATTATTGAGTGTTTTTGCCTAATTAACCCTTTTTTTTTGGCTGGCCCTATCAGCTTTTAAGCATGTTCTCGCTTATTTTAGTTTCTGCTTTTATCTTGCAAACCCTAAATTTTTATGTAGATTTTTTTTCATGGATGCATGAGATGAAATTTTGTATTTTCGTCCTTTCGGTTCTTTTCCTGGTTTTGTTTTTTTTTATGTTATCACGTCAACTTTGTTTGCATGCAGGTTTGTTCCACGTGGCACCGTGTATCTCGCTCCGATCCACTGTGGCACCGTCTCACAAGCGTCATTTGGGCCCGCACCCACCGCGTGCACGCCACGTGGCATCAGGAGTACGTTTACCGTCATCAAACGTATCAGAATTTTCGTGCTGGGAGATATGTTCATGCGACTCTCCACTTCGATCCTACTGGGGTGGACATCCCTGATGGGCTGACGTGCCGTTGCCTTACCCTCTCCGAGACCCACCTCGCTTGCGGCTTCGCTGATGGTACCGTCCGCCTCTTCGACCTCGCCACTCGCCTCCACGTCGGCACCTTCCACCCCCACCACGGAGACCGTTTCGGCCCCTTCTCACGTGCTGTTGCCGGCATTATCATCACGGACCCCAGGATTATTTTTGCCACGCTTGATGGCAACATCCACGTGGCGATCATAGACGGCCAGCACCAAGCGCGCAGGGCTCACGTGGGCAACATTGTGGACGACGGTGCATTGGTGGATTTCACCGGGTGTGGGCGCTGGTGGGTAGGCCTTTACGCAGGCGTACCTGGCCGTGCTTTCCACATTTGGAATGGTAACACCGAAGAGCTAGTCTACGTGAACACAACTTTGACGGACAGAGAAGCCGTGATGGGTTGGCGCATGTTGACTGATTTGACCGAAACCATTGGCCGAGTCAGGGTGACAAGTCAGGAATCCGCGGTGGCTTGCACGAGCAGGAGGTACATGGTTTTAGACTTAAGAAACCCAGAGTTTCCCTTGCACGACCGGGAGAGCAGGAGAGGACTTATCGTGAATTCCATGGATACCAATAACGAGGCATTCATTATAGTCGACAGCCGTGGGAGGGCAATCGTGCGCCGGGCGGATACATTAGAAGAGATTTGTAGGTTTAACGCACGGCTAGGCAACGTCATGGGTTGCATGAACTTAGGGTACGCGCTAATGTGCGCAGGGGGTGTAACAAGGCTGTGGGAGATAGAGCACGGGCAACACTTGTATAGCTTTGGTGAGAACATAGGGGCTGTAAACGCAATGGTTGGTGACGACAGGCACGTGGCAGCAGCGAGCAGAGACACGACGATACACCTATGGGATTTTGGTGCACAGTAGGATAATATAAAGACTAAGGACAGGGATTTAAGGGCATAGTTAATGGTAGGTGACGGCTGTTGAGGACGGTGAGAGGTGGGTGAGGTTAGGAAAAAAGGGTGCCCCAGGGATGTTGGAAGGGGGACCGAGTCGGAATAAATGTACTTTACTTTAGGGAAGTGACATTGATAGAAAGAGTGGGAAGGGAGATGTAGACGGGCGTTGGATTACGCTGTTTTGGGGAACTTTTTTAGTTCTATTTTTTTAAAAAAATAGTTGGGGAGGAGATTGTCTTAGTATTTGTGTATTGACTGATGACTTCCATTAGGAAACTAGTTTAATTGGTTGTTTTTGACTGAAAATTAACGAAGAAAAAAAAATAGGAAAAGCCCTTTGGTTCCATGATGTAGCTCTCTTTTATCTTTTGGACTCGTGCCTTCCTTCTGTACTTGCTTCTATCTTTTAGGTGGGAACTCTGCACGATTGCTAAAACAAATCTGTTTCGTTTAGAAAATGTCTTTTTTTGTTAGATAGGGATAGCATCTTTTTAGAGGTGGGTTTTTCTTTGAGTATTTTAATAATTATTTTAAAATTGTTTTTATTAAACTATTAAAAGATGATAATATTTTTAAATTTAAATTCAATAACTTATTTAATGCTTTCGGTAATTTTATTATTTGAATTTGTGTTATTTTAACACATTCACAACGTGAACAAAAAAAAGTTATC
>JBBYHK010000020.1:12820331-12837826 GCA_038382065.1 Adansonia grandidieri | reverse complement strand
ATATTTTTTTTTCAATTTTTTTTTTTTTTTTATTTTTTTGTTTTTTGTTTTTTTTTTTTTGTTTTTTTTTTTTTTTTTTTTTTTTTTTTTTTTTTTCCGCAATTCAGAAATAGACATAAGCTGTTAGAGAGAAACAGAAGATTGAGGGAGACAAAAAACAGGGGACAAAACCAGAAAGAATCAGTAAAGGGTGAAAATCTTAAATATTCTTGGTCCAAAACCTAATAGGAATCTATATAATGTAGATATTTATAAGCTAAACCCTAAACCCACAAAATACCAAATATAAACATAAAACCCTAATACTTGGGAATAAGCAAAACTGATTAGTATAGAATAGCCTAAATAACCTAAGTCTAACATAAACTGACATTTAATTCAAAATGCACTGCCTCTGTTTCTAATTGAATGTTCATCTCAATATTTTAGGATGATTAAAATAGTCCTCTTTCTGAAATAGGAAAAGACTTCACTGTTACTCTTGATTGGAATACTAACATTGGGTGAGGCACCTCTAGCTTTTACAAGTTTTAAGGGCAATATTTGTAAAGTAATGAACGAAATGCTTCATTCCTAAAAGTTTGTGCCATTTGGAAACTGGACATTCAATTTAGAACTGAAGGAGTAAAAAATTATGACCTAATCCCTCCATCTCAAATTGAATGTTCACATTTCCATCTTGGATTGTCTCAAAATACTGTCTGCTTCCCCAGAATGAAAGGCATTTTTCAATGTTGCCATTGATGGAATACTTATTTTATGTGGGCTCCTCTTGCTTTCATGATATTTGCAGAGTGGAAGTTCTAAACTTAGGCTCTGCAATGGCATGTTCCTTTTCCCCAAAAATGTCATCCATTGGTTCTAAAATTGTTGCTTTAGCTACAACTTAATTTACTAGTTATGTTTCTATTGGATCCTTCTTTATAAGCACATTGGAGGATAGGTTGATTTGAAAAGGAATCTGAACATGCATGAACTTTTCCCAGTTTATTATTACTTTAGCATTTTACTCTTCAATTCCAAAAACAGAATTGTAATCTAAATTTCAAGTATTTTCTTACATCGAAGTATATAACAAAACCATGGTATTTATAAAGCAGTCAACGATAAAGGGCTTCATAAATTCATCTCCTAAACTCTCAATTTCCTTCAAAACTATCTTGTTCGTCTCAAAAAGGTTTTCTATAATGGATCATGAAAATTCTGACCTCTAGAGGAGGAACGAATCTTGGAAATTGGGCCTCAAAATTAGGATCTGGACATCAATATTAGCAGATGTGGAGGTGTCGATGTGTATTGAAACATGGCAGGTTACGGACACTCTAATGCTACGTCTGTAATGTTAGAAAAGGATGGGAGAGCAGATGCTCAGGGTGGGTTAGTAGTGATCTAGATATTTTTTATAGTCCCCCCCCCCCAAATACAGTTGCGTTTTTAGAAGATACTTAGCTGGAGTTTTTATTCGGCAGATCTAGATTTTTTGTTTGCCTTTATGGCAGATAATAGAGGGATAAGCTGGTAGCGAAAGCTCTGTTGAGCTTTAATACCAATTTGATGTAGAACAAGTAGGGGAAAATAGATAGGTAATTGAAATTTAAGGGGAAACTAAAGGAAATTGTGGAGAAATTGAACGAGGGGAGAAAAACCAAAAGAATCTGCAGAGATAAAAAAAAAAAAATTCAATATCTCAAAATCTCAAATATCATCATCCAAAGCCTAAAACGACAAAGATATATTTAAGCAAACCCCACAAAATACTGAATATAACGCTAAAGCAAGCCTATCCTCTCTTGCTTGCTGAATCTCAATGACAGAAGTTGGAATCAAAACATGCTAGCCTCCTAATTTTAGAGTGGTACCTAAAGTGAAAATTTCTTACTAATATGTGAATATCCTTTTGGTCCCTTTTTTGTGACAGGTGAGAAACTTATTACTGACCGGAAGCTTGTTTTGTGGACCTCTTTTTGTCACATTTTGCTTTCTAAACACTGTCGCAATTGCTTATAAGGCCACTGCAGCATTGCCATTTGGAACCATTGTGGTGATTTTTCTCATATGGGCTCTGGTCACATCTCCTTTATTAGTATTAGGAGGTATTGCTGGAAAGAATAGCAAGGCTGAGTTTCAAGCCCCTTGCCGCACCAAAAAATATCCTAGAGAGATCCCACCATTGCCTTGGTACCGGAAAACTCTTCCTCAGATGGCAATGGCTGGGTTCTTGCCATTCAGTGCTATCTATATTGAACTTTACTACATATTTGCCAGTGTTTGGGGACATAGGATCTACACCATATACAGCATCCTGTTTATTGTCTTTATCATTCTCTTGATTGTCACTGCTTTTATCACTGTGGCTTTGACTTATTTTCAACTTGCTGCTGAAGACCATGAGTGGTGGTGGAGGTATGTTGTTTTTATCTTTCTGATATGCATCTATAAAGAAACACATGCATACGCAAGTGGGCACAAACAACATACATGAACATATAGATGCATGGTTGCTTAAAGAATAATTTAAGATTTCACAAATTTTGCTATGATGAGCTCAAGTTTCTTTTTTTTGTCTGTTTGTTGGCTTCATGTGTGATGTGTTTGACTTTCAGTTATAATATGCATAATTTCTTGGGATGTATTGGTCGATTGTTGATATCCATCTCATAATTGGCCTTTTCTTGTCTAGAATTCTGAATATCATTCTCCATTTGTACAATTCCAAAGAAAATATGAGAAAACTGACCAAGTTGAATGTGTAAATCTAAGTGCTGCTATTGTTCCTACTGTTTGGTTGATAAGCTTTTTGTAGATATGCAATTGTTCTCCTAAATACTGATGCTGAGTAGGATACATGTAGATCCAGCCATCTTATGATAATGTATTTATAAGTTCAGGGGAAAAAATATTTTTCTATAAATTAGATTCATTTTTCTTTTAAAAATTTCCTGTATCAAATCTGTTTTTATTATTATGAACCCATAAGTTGAAGTTGGAAGGTGTATAGTGAGCAGCTAGGCAGGAGGCTTTGTTAAGCTGAATTTTGGATTAGAAATTTCTAGGTCAGGGACTCGAGTTTCATTTTTCTAACATAAACTCTTGTTTGAAGCTCAATTTGGAAGCGAGAAAAATCTAATAAACTTGGCATAAAAAAAATGCCCTAGAAGACGTCTTCTCCCTTTCATGCTGCACTGTAGAAACTTCCCCTTGCTGGCCTGCCCTGTATTTTTCTCTTTCTCTTACACAGGACATGCACCTACGTTAAGCTGCAATTTCCCTTTCTGTCAATGTTTTTGAGTCAACCTCATATTCGATAGAGGTTAGAATGCTCAAAGTCAAGTCCTAAATTAGCAGCTGTGACACATAATTTGCACCCAGATCCGTCTTCATGTTGACACAGGTTTGGTGCCCTAGAAACAGTCTTTGTATTATTGTTAATCATCTGGCTTTTGTGAAAAGGGAGCCTTGTTATGTCTGTTTATTTTTTGTTACTGGTATTGTGTGAGGGGAACCATATGTTTGTTAATTCCATTCACATGCCTAATGCATTGCAAAAGATTAACCATGATCTTTAACTAAAATCATCATTTTACCATCTCTCTTTCTCCTATAAAAGGTTACTCATGGGCAATATGACGTTTGTTTTTTCCTTGTAATAAGTACACGCATCTATTGCACGCATAGCCACATGCATGGATGCACACACACAGAAAGATACATACTGTAAGGGAGAGAATGGGGGAGACAGTGAGGTAAGGGGACTAGAGAAATCTACTTTTGTGGCTATCTGCTACTAGATTTATTTTAGAAAAAAAAAAGTATGTAAATAGTTAATATACTTAGGTAGATAAATGCTCATACACCTCCCTTTAAAGTTAGAGCAGGTTTGCCTAGCTTGTAACAAATGTACCCGATTCTAGAATCAGTTACTTAGTGAAAATATATATCAGTTGGCCCACTGACCTCGCTGCTTGTGTGTGAATCATATTGTTTATTTTTATGTGTGAATCATATTGTTTATTTTTAAACTATGTGTCAAGCCACGTTGATATGTATGAAATTGGCTTGCTTGATTATCGCACATATCATAGCCTTGTAGGATTTAGTTTCTGGAAACCAAGCTCCTCCAACATGTATTTTAAGCAAACCAACTCAGAATTGGCAGTGCCATATTCTTAAAAGATTTATGCAACCCCTGATCTTGCAGAGAGAATTTTTTCTCACTTTTCCAAGATGTTAGTTGCCTCCAACATAATATAGATGGATATCTGGCCCATTTGCATCAGGTAAAACCTGAACATAACCATGACTATTTTGATGTAAACCTCACTAAGTTGCATTCTTAAAATAGTTGACAATTTGCATAATAAAAGGCTAATGACCAGTCATTGGAAACCTTTAAAATGGTTACTGGAGAAGACAAGCTTACTTTTCCACCAATGAAGGAGTAATTTACATTTCTTTTAGCCACACATTTTGTTCTGTGGTGGTGACACATGATAAGATCAAAATTTGTAGTCCATATAGTCCTTGATGGGTGAGAGTCAAAAACTGGCTAATCAGGCTTGCTACAAAAGAGTCCATGTTGTGTTCAATACATTAATTAATGAGAAATACCAGTTTGACTAATTGGAGTGTTCTACTTTGTTAGAGATAAGTATGCATCTAACTATAGAAAAAGCCCTTACACTTTCTCAAATTGATTAGATAGGACACCTCATGTTTTAGATGGAATTTGTTAATGTTTGCAGTCGCTATTTGTACTACATTAATGCCATGCATAGCACTAGATCTCGAAGGGCCAGGTGGGTAGGCTCAACTCATCAAGAGATTTGAAGCTCAAGCCTAGCCTAGCTCGAAATATTTAAAAATTAATAAATAATGATGTTTATTTAATTTTAATTCTAGAATATATTTAAAATATGTATGTAAAAATTTTGGCCTATTGGGTCTGACAGCCCAGGCATTGTGCAAGTATTTCCCAAGGCCAATTGGGCCTGACCCAGCTGGCCATGGATTGGTCTATGTAACTCATAGTTGCAAAATAAGGGCTCAATTGACACTATATGGCATGTCATGTAAGCTAGTGCTACATTTCATATAAGCATTGACTTAATAAGAATTTTCATATTTTCTCAATGGGAGCTATTGTGGCCTATGTTGCTCCAACTCTTTATTTTTCTTGAACTACTTGTGTCCGATACCTGTGTTGAACGCGTATCTGAATATGGGTATGGGATATGACTCTCCAAGTACATGGAAAAACTTAAGAAAAAATTGAATATACCCATGTCAAAGTATATGGGTATGGGTACGAATTAAAGGTTTCGTAATTTAATGGTTTTCATCCAATATAATTGCTTAATTAAACAAACATGGTAATTTATAGAGCTTAATTGGGTACAACAGAGGAATAGGGTTTGTTTTATCATTTTGGGAAGATGCAAGGCTTTTTTTTTTATTGGTATTTTAGCCTTTTATTATTATTTTTTTTCTAGTAACTGATTCAACACTGGACGACCGAGTTTTTTATGCAGCATAAAATTTTCATTTATATATATTGCTGCTGCTTGATGTGATTCAACATATGACTCTTCAACACCGCTACTAGGCAGGTGATAGAATTTACATTGCGCTTATTGCACTGAAGCATCAATTATATTGTGATTTCTGAACTGAAAAGGTAATAACCATTAGCAAGAGAGTTGGAAGGGAAATAATGGGATGTTGGAGCATTTATGTATGATCTTGTGATACTTGTCCTAGTGTAGGGATGAAATTGCTTTTATCAACTTGTGTTGTTGTTTTGACTTGTATGAGTCTGAGAAGTTCATAAATAAAGTAATCTGTGAATTTTGTGTGTTATTATAGTAAATGCCAGCTAATCTTAAGGTAGTATCCAAACAAATAAAGAATAAAAAAAGGAGAAAAGAAACCAAAAAAAAAAAAAAAATCAGTATGGAGCACTGAGATCATAAAGCTCCGCCAAGGAGCTTTCTTTTAAATTACAGTGGTTATCTTCATCTTGGAGATTGCGCAAGTGCTTTTCTATTCTTTATTTGGAGGTTGTTGAGTATAACTGTTTCACAAATGTGTTTCTTGTGTTACGGCTATGCTTTTGCCTGGGGATGCTCTCTTGTGCCTTCGGATGGTATGGTATTATGTTCCAGTCGTAGGTTTTAGGTGGTCAACATGTGATACATCTTGGCAGTCTATTGGAACTTACAGGGAGCTGCCATAAAATTGTGATCCTGTGTACGAGGCATTTGAGTGAATCTTTGCCATGTCATGCATTTTATCTGATTAATGATTACATTTTTCTCAATAGCTGATTCTTCATACCAAATGAAGCTGCAAACCGTATAAAATTGACTGGATTCCACTTTCATAGGTGAAACTTAAATTTGCTAGGAGGCTGCAAATACTGGTGAAATGATGTCACGGACATCAAGTCGCTATCATTTTCTCAGTCTTGGATCATTTGTAGAATTATTAATGTGAATTATTTTTATGATTAAATGACATTCAGAAAGCATCTCAGACTGTCTCTTTTTCAATAATCAGCTGGTCTTATAACTGACATTCTCTTGGTCTGTTAGGTCCTTCCTTTGTGGTGGGTCTACTGGGTTGTTCATATATGCCTACTGTTTGTACTATTACAATGCACGATCAGACATGTCAGGCTTCATGCAGACCTCGTTCTTCTTTGGGTACATGGCTTGCATTTGCTATGGCTTCTTCCTCATGCTCGGGGCGATTGGCTTCCGTGCATCTCTATTCTTTGTTCGTCACATTTACCGCTCTATCAAGTGTGAGTAGGAAGTTGGATAGTATATTCCCTGTAGACAAGAGGTGCGCAAATGATTTATTTATTTATTTTATTTCTGGGAAGCAATTGCTTAGTTATGGAAAGATTTGATGATGATGATGATGATGATGATTGGTAGCGTCTTTTGTATTACAGAAAGGGCAGATTGGGACAATGTGCTTCAGACCAGCAATGGAAGCGCCATGTGTTGTTAGAGGGAGCTAATATTGGAGTATTATATGAAACATGAATTATCTAAGCCTTGTTTGGTTAAGATAGCCAGGTGAGGTTATAGAAACACTCTTATTCCACTTCATTTCTTTTTCCTTTTTGGTTATGTTTTTGTTTTTTAATCGGGGGGAGAATCACATTGATTAGGATGCTTTATGAAGAACTTTGTGTTATTATTTTGTCCGCTTATCTTAATCTTCACCACGTTAGCTCTATAATCAATAATATTTTATATCAAATGCTAGTTTGGTTGCTTATGGCGTTGGGAACTGATTCAGAATGAACACCAAATTATCACAGGTTTTTATGTTTGTAAGCTCCACTTACAAAATGAATGAATGAATGAAAATCTGCGCATCCTATTTTTGCTTTGTTGGCCGTTCTTGAACGGCTTTGCCAACCAGTCAGCAGCCGCTTTGTTCAGTCAGGGAGATTTTAACATCCTGAAAAAACTTGTTCAGAAAATCAATAATCATCCGATACAATAAAATAAAATAAGGCGGCTATCACTTCGATAATAATCTCTTCCTTGAAGGCATAGCAGATTCATCAGCTTCAGCATTATCAATGGGATATTGCCAAATTTTTATATTACGAAATCGATCACGGCAAACAAAATTCATAGCTTGCAAGATCTGATAGCATAATTGTTGATCCATACACGTGTCAGAAATGAATAATTAAGGGATTTTTCCCTAGCCAATTAGTTGTGGCGAATAAGTCAAGAGCAATTCTGCTAGCCATCAGTTGAGCTAACATTACATACAATTCTTGAACTTCTAAGGGACTAGAGAAAATAGCATGGAATGGATAAAACCCGAGGAGTTTTTTAGTACGCCTCCACACCCTCAAAATGCCAGGAGCCCCTTAGAGAACAAAACATTAGCGGCCTGTTTAATTTTCTAGAGAAAGGAATTAAGCATTTAATCAGATTTCCCCAGAAATCCAATTAGCATTAAATTAATCCATTTGTCCAGTGCAAAGACTTCAGTTTAACCGAGCTAAAACTCATCAGTTGACTACTTTCTCTTTTTTTTTTTTTTTTAATTTTTAATTATTTATTTTTTGTGTGTAACGCCACTCATTTCTTGCTAGCCACTATAAGTTGGGCTACCAATTATACTAAGCTTAACCTGACAAGAAAAGTCAGACTATTATACTTAAGTTTCAATATACTTAACTATTATATTTAAGTTTCAATATTTTCTCTCACATACACGCTGAATGAATAATTAATGGATTACCATATGGACCTAAGTGTAAGTGAAATATCGAAGCTTATGAAGGATTAGAACAGAAATGCACAACCCGTTGCACAATAAGACATTGGATAACTAAATATTAAACCAACAACATGGTTGTCAAGATTCAAGCTTGAAAGCTTGAGTCGATACCATGTTAAATTGATTCATTAATTATCCCAAAAGCATAATTTGATAGAAAATAACTCAACTATTATATTTATACTTCAACAGCCACAGAGACCAAAGAATAGTAGCCACAGCAATACACCATCAAGATTTGAATGCTTCACTAAACATCGGAGTAAAAAGTGTATAGATAGGGGGTAATACCAACATACCTTCCACTAAGAGAAAAATTAGCTGAGAAATTGGAGGACAGTTGAGGAAAATGTGTGAACAAGTTTCATCAGACTCGTTGCACCATGGACAAAGGAATTCATCATTAGAAAGGAAGATTGAGTTCTCGATTATATATGACCTAGATTAAGACCAAATTTTGGAGTTGCTCATAGAATGGCTTTTGTGGAGTTGAAGGAACTGAAGGAGTAATTGCAAGAGTTCTTGGATAAAGGGTTCATTAAACCTAGTGTGTCACCTTAGGGTACTCCAATTTTGTTTTTCAAGAAGAAAGATGGTAGTACAAGACTTTGCCTTGATTACCGTAGACTTTAATAAGGTAACAATCAAAAACAAATATCCATTACCTTGAATTGATGACCTTTTTTACCAATTGCAAGGAGTGTAAGTCTTCTAGAAAATTTAATCTTCACCCTAGTTATCACCGATGAAGAGTAAGCTGGAAGACATCCATAAAACAACCTTTAGGATGAATTATGGAATTATAAGTTCTTGGTAATATCGTTTGGGTTGACTAATGGTCTAGCAGCATTCATGGATCTAACGAATAGAGTGTTCAAACAATTCTTGGATCGATTTGCGATAGTTCTCATTGATGATATTTTTGTGTATTCTAAGAGTAAGATATAACATAAACAGTATATGAGAATAATGCTACATATTTTAAGAACGAAGAAGTTGTGCGCAAAATAAAAGAGATGTGAATGTTGGCTGAATATTGTTGCATTTTTAGGTCAAGTAATTAATAAAAATAATGTTTCTATTGGTTTTTAGGATGTGAGTGTGACTTTTTTAAATAAGCAAACCCAGTTAATTTTGATTAATTGGAAGAAATCATTAGGTGCATATTATAAAAATATTGAATTAGTAACCCTAGTGGTAGTTATGGTTTATATGGATTATAGGTCCTTAAAATATACTTTAACTAGAGTTTTGAGCTTGGTAGACTAAGGTTGCTAGGTGAGTGACCTACCAAAATTCCGTTCGTTTTGTAAAATGTATAAATATATATGTTTGAATAAACCAAAAAATGATTTTATATTTTTTTCACGTAAATGGATCATATATGGGTTATTTTGAATAATATATTATAAATATGATAATGATTTAAAACCTATGAATTGGTTATTTTATTATGCTTTGAATTTGTCTTAAAATTTCACATTGAGAAATATGCTTGATATGAATATGATTGTGAGGAATATTCTTGGTTATTATAGTTTTGAAATCTTATATATGATTTGGATTGAAATGGTTACTTTTTATTTGAATTTGGTTATTTTTTGGACCCTACCATTAGGATGAATAATAATGGTACTATATGCAAGCATTACACTTTGCCTCTTGGAGGTTGCTTTTGAATATGGACCTTACCACTAAGGTAAAAGTGGTCGTAGCCCAATGTTCTTTGACTTGGCTATGTTTTGGATCCTGTCATTCGGGATGAATACAATGATGTACATGTTAGTATTTACTTAATCTCTTTGAAGTTACATTTTAAATATGGACCTTGCCACTAAAGTGAAAGTGATCATAGCCCAATGTTCTTTGATTTAGCTATGTTTTGTATCCGGCCAATACGGATGAATACAATGGTGTACATACTAGAATTTACTTAACCCATCTGAAGGTGCACTATGAATATGAATCTTGCCACTAGGGTGAAAGTGATCATAACCCAATCTTCTTTGGTCTGGCTATTTTTTAGACCCTGCCAATAGGACGAATACGACAGTGTACATGCTAGCATTTACTTAACTTGTTTGAGGTTACATTATAAATATGGACCTTGCCACTAGGTGAAAATGGTCGTAGCTTAATAAATTTGAATCTAAATCCATTTTATGAGTTTGTATATGAATAATAATTTTAATATATAACCTTTACCATTTACATTATTCATTTCTCAATATCTTTTTCTTTGAATCTAAAATCTTTTTTATTATTGGAAAATTATGAATAATTATTAAATGATAAAGTTTTGATTATGGAATATGTATTATAAAAATATGGTTTGGAAATACTCTTAACATGATTTTGCATCTTTATGTTCATAACACATGTTGACCCGAGCGGTTGAAGATGTTTGTTACTTATTAACTATTTATGCTCATTTCCTTAATTACAATTTTTTTAAGGAGTAACACTAGCTAGTTCTACCATTGAGGGATTCAAGATTGACAGGTTGTTGCTAGCAATAGCAATATTCTAGAGCTTTAGACTTATTATTTTGATAAATAACTTAAAGACTACTTTTTTTTTAGTGAAACCATCAGTATCCAAAAGCCCATTGGTCTCCGATTAATCTAGCTTGTGCTGACTGAGGTCCCATAACGAGAGTAGAGCTCTTCTTGCGATGGTGCTTCCATACACAAGACTCATACCCAAGATCTTGTTTAAAAGGAAAAGAGTACCTATCACTCTAACGAACCACCCATTGCTAAAGATTTCAAAATCTTCTAATGGATTATTTATGATGTCTTAGATTTATGTGATTAAACTTAGATATATTCTTGAGTTTTTTAGTAATGGTAATAAGTAAAAGTTGTAGAATCTATAAAACTTGTACAATTATGTAGTGGTTATTATGTCTTGGACTCGAGATATACAAAAATTGGCTTATAGAAAAATAGATAGCTAACTGGTCCCATATCTCCTTGGCTCTATCACAAAAAGACACATGATTGTACTCATTTGGCCCTAATGCACAAAAGAGTGTGTGCATTACCTTGGCATTGAGTTAAGCCATTTTAGCATCTCTTTTATCCTATTCACTTTGCTTTTTTGGACGTACTATCTCCTACCACCTTCATGGGGATGGTTGGACCATTCATAATTATCTTCCACACTTGCTAATCATTGGCTTGGACAAATAACCTTATCCTCATCTTCCAGTTTGCATATTCTTCTTTATTAAAAAGAGGAGGCTTCACAATTAAATGTCCTTTAAGCCTCATTCTGAAAATATCACCACTAGCCATTTGCTTGGTCTATTGTGGATCCTTGGTCTAGAATGTTAAGCCTATAAGAATGAGACACAAACTCTGATACTATCGTTAGACCTTAAATGTGGTGATAGAAATCAAGAGGGAGTTAATTAAATTCTCAAAAACTTTTCAAAATTAAAAATTTAAATATATAAGTTGAGAAATCTAGTAGTGAATAACTTGGAGTTGTAAGATTGTGAAATAAACAAAGTAAATAAGCAAGGGATAAAGAAGCAAACACAACGATTTATAAAAATTCAACCTCACTTGTCTTCATCCTTTCACTTGGCCTCACTTATCGAGGAGTTCTCAATTCACTATCTTGAATTGATTACCTTTCAGAGATAAGATATAACCTTTACAACCTTCTATCTTTTCTTTAAGCTGAATACAACCTCTTACCTATCTTTATAGATGAGATAGAACATTCTATCTTTTATGGCTGAGATAGAACCCTTTCCCTACTTTTAAAAACTAAGTAAAAACCTCTCTATCTAAGATAGTAACCTCTTTCTCTTTAAAGGCTAAGATAACAACTTTTCTATCTTTCAAATTTCAAGTATTATTTTTGTTTCAATAATCAATTTGTTTAGATTTTTTTGTTTCAGTTAATTAAAGATTGTAAAATATTTCAAGCCTTATGAGTCTATTTATAGAGCACTTGTTAGTCTTTTGAGAGTGAAGTGAAAAAGATTGGTTTGAGCGTTCAATAAAAATTATTCAGCTCCTATCAATCCTTGCTCTTATCTTTGTGAATTTATTAAGTGTTTATTCTTTAGTAGTAGTGTCAGAGCCACTAGATGGCAGCCAATAACAACAACTAAGTAAGTCCATCAATTCTAGTTTTCAATGGAATCAATTATCAATTTTGGTCCATGAAAATGAAGACCTTCTTCAGGTCATACGATCTCTAGGAATTGGTTGAAAATGGAATTCCAGAGCTTAATGATCCAGATCAAGCCCCAAGAATTGTAGCTCAGTGAAATGAATTGAAGGAAAAGCAAAAAAAGGATGCCAAAACTCTATCATTTATCTAGCAAGGGTTGGATGATGCAATTTTTCCATGAGTTATAGGTGCTGTCACCTCGAAGAAAGCATGGGATTTGCTTCACGAATAGTACCAAGGTACAAACAAAGTAAAGATAGTCAAACTACAGGCACTTCATCAAGACTTAGAGAATTTGCAAAGGAAATTAACTGAAAAGATTCCAGATTTCGTTGTAAAAGTCTCAACTGTTGTTAATCAGATTTATTTTTTTGGAGAAGAACTAAGCAAGCATAAGATGTCTTCCCTCTAAATTCGATTTAGCTGTTGCTGTAATCAAAGAATTGCATGACCTATCAAATTACTCAATCGTGGAACTAATGGGTTCGCTTCAAGCTCATGAACATCGATTTAGTAAACCGATTGATAAGGTTGAATCTTCCTTGAAGAATGCCTTTCAGTCAAAAGTCGATTCAAAAAATGGAGAAAATGAAGGATGAAACAATAGAGGAAGGGGACGTGGTTATAGACTCTGGAATCATGGAAGAAGATGTGCTAGAAGAGGTCGTAATAGAAACTCTACTAGAGGTAATTATGCTAACTCTCAACCATGTTCTCATTGTGGTAAGACCACCTTGAGAAAGATTGGTGGCATAAAGATGATTCTAGAAATACTATATGATGCTACAATTATAAGAGATATGGCCACTATGCTAGGGATTGTGAATTGAAAATGAAAGGCAAAGCTAACTTTCATGAAGAAAATAAAGAAAAAAAGAAAGGAAAATTTGTTTGTTGCTTGTTTGACTACTGATGCAAATATGTCTAATGATACCTGGTATCTAAATAGTGGTTACAATAATGATATAATAGGAAAAAGGAAGTGGTTCATGGAAATTGATGAAACGGTTAAGTTGCAAGTCACAAAGGGCGACAATAATCAGTTATAGGTGTATGGTTTTGGTGTTATTGTTGTTAATTCTAAATATGGTAGGAAATTTATTCATGATGTTATGCATGTTCCTAGTTTGGCTGAGAATCTTTTTAGTTTGGGTCAATTATTGAGAAAAGTTTATTATGTCTGGTTTGTTAATGACAAGTGCATGATTTTTGATAAGAAAGATGAGAAGTTGATTTATTTAACTAAGATGATTACAAATAAAACGTTTCCTATCATATTTTCTAAACTTACTTTAAATGTTTTCAAAGCATCAAGTAATGATTTAGCATTGTGGTATAGAAGATATTATCATCTCAATTTTGATGGACTGCGACAATTGCATAAGATAAATATGGTTTCAGACCTTCCATTAATAGAACCAGATGAGAAAGTTTATGAAGCTTGTGTTTTTGCAAAGCAGCACCATGACATATTTCTTGTAGGAAAGGCTTGGAAAGTAACTAAGCCATTAATGTTAGTACATTCTGACAATTATGGTCCTACGTCTCATTAAATGAAAGTAAGTATTTTTTGATTTTCATGGATGATTTTTCAAGAATAACGTGGGTGTATTTTTTGAAAAAGAAGAGTGAAGCCTTTAAAGTGTTCTAGCAGTTTAAAGCCATGGTGGCGAAGTAATCTAGACACTTAATCATGATTCTTCGTACTGACCATGGGGGTGAATTTACTTTCCAAGAATTTAACTTGTTTTGCACAAATCTTGGCATACAAAGCAGTTTACGGTAAACTACACTCCCCAGCAAAATGGCATAGCAGAGAAGAAAAGCAAAACCATTGTTGAGGCAGCAAAGAGCATGTTGAAGGGCAATAATCTTCCTAAGATTTTCTGGTAGAAGCTATAGCTATTGCATTGTATATTCTCAATTGCTTTCCCACTTAAGTGGTTGAAAAATATACACCTATAAAGCCTGGAGTGGAAAGAAGCCCAGTGCAAGCCATTTGAGGATTTTTGGTTCCAATGCGTATGCTTTAGTTCCATCTGAATCAAGGAAGAAGCTAGATGATAAAAGTGTTAAATGCATTTTCATTAGGTACAACATAGAAACAAAAGCTTACAAACTCTTTAATCCAATTTCAGTGAAAGTGACTGAGTCATAATGGCATATTTAATGAGGATGAAGAATGGGATTGGAAAGATGGAAAATGAGCCCCTACTCTCTTAGATGTTGTGAATTCAGATTCACTTAAACCAACTTCTCTAACAATAGACTTTACTCTTGATTCTCCTCTAAGAAAGGTGAAAAGTTTATCTGAAATTTATGCCTCATGTGAATTTGCATTTTTTGCCATGGAACCTTGTTGTTATGAACATGCAGCTAATAGTGAAGAGTGGGTCAAAGCTATAGAGGAGGAAATTTCTACAATCGAAAGAAATAATACTTGAAGTTCGATTGATTTACTTCATGATAAGGAAGCTATTGGTCTAAAGTGGTTATACAAGTGCAAGTTCAATCCAGCTAGCTCTCTTCAGAAGAATAAAGCACGACTTGTTATGGAAGGGTATGCTCAAGTCCCAGGAACTGATTTTGCAGAAACTTATGCATCAGTAGCTAATTTTGATACTATGAGAACTATCTTGGCTATAACAGCTCGTAACGGTTGGAAAATTTATCAACTTGATGGAAAATCAGCATTTCTAAATGGTGATTTGCTTAGGGAAGTATACATCTAGCAACTTAAAGGCTTTGAGAAAAAAGGGCTAGAGCGCAGGGTTTATATATTGCATAAACCATTATACGGGCTCGAGCAAGCTCCAGGAGCTTAGTATAGGAAAATTGATAATTATTTTTCAAATAATAATTTTCATAAGAGTGCAAGTGAGCTTATTTTATGTGTTAAAACTTTCGAAAAAGATTTTCTAGTTGTTTATTTATATGTTGATGACATGATATACATTGGCAATTCAATTGAAATGATGGTAGGTTTTAAGAGGTCAATGATGGATACTTTTGAATGTAGACACCTTATTTTGTCCGGGCTAATTTTTTTAGCAATCAGGCTAATTTTTCACGGTACGGGCATTTTTGACTCATTTACTATTGATCAAAAACTCGATATTAACTCATTTCTTTGCATAAAAAAAGATTAAAACCCATATCAAATTACGAATTTGGACTTTTGAATTAATCAAAACATTTTTTTTGAAGTCTAAATTAGATCGGAAAGGTCAATGTCACATGATCACCCAACTCTTCCCTAGTTTGTTGACTAAGATCACCATCAGCCATCCTATTTGGTGGAAAATTATTTCAGCATTTAAACCAGCCACTCTATGTCCATCATATTGGCAGCAAGTTGCTCCCTATAACCACTCTATAGCCACCAAGCTGACACCACTTTGTCCCCCTTGAGAAATGACCAAAAACACCTTTAAATTGGCTCCAAAATGCTGTTATAAAAAGACTACTTATATCTCAGCTAAAAAAGGTTAGATTCCAACTTGTTTCAGCTTCCAAAACACATTCCTACACCAAAAAAACCAAAATTCGGTAGCTCTTTACTCACCACCCAAAAATAGCCCCAAAACACTCATTCCCAACCATTACGCATTCTAAAAATCACCCTCATCCATGCCAGAACCAAAACCTCATTATTCCTCTCTTTTTCTTGCTTATTAACAACAAGGAAAAGAGGGAAATTCAAGCCATCTATACTGCTCCAATTATTTGGCCAAAAAGTGAAGTTTTTTTGGTATAACTTCTCACTTTTATCACTGTCATTTTTTGTTTTTCAGCATCTTCTTCATTTTAGTGAGCTCTCCATGTTTCCATCACCCTCTTAGGATTATCATGTATTATTGTGGCTTTTGGTTGTGGTAGTTTAAGATTTGGATGCCTTAATACCACTTTGATGTGCAAAATGCCTCATTTCATCCTCGTTAGTTTGAGATCTCTTGCTAATGCATTTTATGCCATATCCATGCATCTCGTTATCCTTAATCTATGTATGAATCATTAGCCTAACACATTTCAAGAACATTTATACATTAGCTTGCATGAATCATTGTCATTTTTAGCATCTATAACATTTTCTTGTCAAAATGCATAACACTTTCTTTGTCTAGACCATTGGTAAAGTTAGCATCCACATTCGTGTTATGTGTCATTTGCTTGTATGTTGTTGTCTTCCTCTTGTCAAAATGCATGTTTGATGGCCATCAAAAACAGATGTTCAAAGCCTCTCTAAGCTAAGCATGTTATCATCAACCAATGAGGACTAGCATGAATGTAGCATTTTCCTTAAAGTTAGCAAAAAAAATCTTGGGGAAAATTAAGTTTTCCAGATCTAGAATCTTGGTTGAATGAGCTCAAATCTTTTGATTTTCCAACAAAAATGGGCTTGCACTCATTCCCGAAATGTTTATGCCTTGTTTTTGAGTCAAAACCTTGAGTGGTATGACCAACTGGTTGTTTCATCATCCTAAACTACTCCGGGGCTGTGCAAATGAGTTCGTGATGCTCATGCCACTCTTTCCCTTCAGTCATGGACGTTTGAATGCCAATGACTCTAGTTTGGACCCATAAACATAAAGAAATAAGAAATATCCCTTACTTTGCTTTGTCCCCTACTGGCAGCACAACTATTACAAATTGAAAAATCACTTTAAAATCCCAAATGATATTTCATGAATTTTGTGATATTTTCCTCTCAAAGTGTGTCGAATTATCTTTAAAACGATGTCTTATTCACCCTCGAGTCATTCCGGATGAGAGAGTTATGATTTTTTAAATCTAAACTGTCCACAACCTCTAGAATCCAAACATGTATTCTGGTTGGGCTGCACAGACCTAATAAATGATTTTCCAAAATTTTCAAACATTTTTCCTAAAAGATTCATGAAATTCCCTTTTCAGAAAGGTATCGCTTGCAATCTTTTGATACCAAATGAGTCCGGGGTGATTTTTCAAATTTTGACACACCTTGTCCCTCA
>JBBYHK010000020.1:12731530-12819777 GCA_038382065.1 Adansonia grandidieri | reverse complement strand
AAAATTGTTATAACTTTGGTTCTAATCAGCAGGTTTGATTGGGGTCAAGTTCTCTTTGCTTGACTTTGAAGACGATCGTAGGGTTTTAATTCCATCCAACCGGGTTTTAGTTTGTGTGTTCATCCTAAGGTTCGCATTACTATTTCAACTTAAGCACTTAATTTCCTAACTTCTTTATTTCTCTAACAGAAATGGTCATCAACTCCCATTATCTTGGCTAATTGTTGCCTAAGCTTTTCTTAACCTTTCATTATATTCTCTTGCACTTCCTCAGACTTATTATCCCTTATAGATGGATTACTATACATGCTCAAAATTCTCCATTGACTTTAATACCTCTGATTCGAAAAAGAAACTACGTAAAAAAACCCTCTTATCAAATTAGACGCTTAATATATCCTCCCAGGTTCATGGTATTCGTGTTATGAATAAATGTGTGCATGTATGCAAATGAGTGCAATCATGCTATTAATACAACACGAGAAGTTCATTATCGAGTGAAAATTGCCTTAAAAAACTTTAAGAAATTACAGTGCCTTTAGGGTAAACTACTTATCTCCTTTTGCATAGTGTGATGCATGAGCATTATTATCTCCCTAATGCGTTAACAATGATGCCAAGATGCATACAAAACAACCAAGGCAAAACAATATAATGAATTAATCACATAAAAGTAAGGACATAATACCATAAAACATCTTGGATGTTTCGAATGGTCCCAAAAGTTTTATTCCCAGGCTTCACAACCTTTCAAAATTGAAAAGACACATTTACTTCAGCATGAGGGTTCACACCTTATAATCAGACTTTAAAAGACTAGCACTATCGATACATGATCCAAATTTAAGGCACTGACTCCTTCTAAGACATTTTCCTATAAACCAAGCTATCATGATGTTTCTGGTGTCATCATTAGCCATTAATCAGACAACATAACGGTACCTTCAAATGTTCTCAACACTACAACTTTAATGACATAAAAAACCCAAGGTATTTATTCACCATAGCATAGTTTTATTTTTCAAATACATTTTAGCCATCAAACCGATAGCCAAATAGCGAGTTATAATCAAGTGCAAATATAAACTTGCATCGAAGGAATGATAAATATCTTGAGTGATGAAGTTCATTAATACCACTCAAGATCTAGGCTCAAAAAAATAAAGCAAAAGAAGATTAGAAGTGTTTCCTAATTGTAACTAATACCTGGATACCTCTAAACTTTCGAGTATGGTTAACTAATTTAGGCTCCTACAGCTCATTATATGCATGTTTAAGACAACCTCTAATGCATGTGGTCCCTAAATCGTTCCCCCTGCTTGGTAAGGATAACCTAGGCACTCCAAACCTATGCCTATTGCAGGCTTGGTGGAACGGGTTCAATTCGATTAGAACATTGCTCATTTTATATGGATGATTCATGAAAAGAAGAGAAATGAACCCTGAGGGCTTTGGCTGACAAAATAGATTATTAATCACATGATCAGTTAATAATCCCATAGTCCTAAAATTGGTCCTATTTCTCCCTCAACATTATACTCAACAAAGAGTCCAATGCATATGCTAGTGCAGTATGTGCTAGGAAAAGCTCCAAACTTAGATCTCAATTCATCATCCGAAATATATATCAATTATTTTGCTTATTTATCAGTAAGTGTAGCATTGGATTTTTATTTAAGTGTCGCAAACAAGGTTGGTACATATAACAATATCATAATAATCAATCAAGCAATCAATCAAACAATCACAATGATAAATTGAGGGGATTATAAATAAACACTGACTAAAACTGAGGAAAATCAAAACTCATATAGCATATGACTAGTCTAAGGCCTAACTCTCTAAATGTCCCTAGCGAAGTCGCCAAAAAGCTATCTTAGTATATCAAGATACAAACCTTAAAACATTAGAGCAAGTAACACTACAACCATCATAAGGCCCTAGCTGGTTAGACGAATCGCTCATCTTATCTCTTACACCAAAATGTGAGAGCAATCGAGTTAAAGAGTTGGCACTAATCTTTTTTTTTTGGCTAGGTGTGATCAATCACCTATTAAAACCATTCATTAAAAAGTTATGAAATGCTAAAGGAACAATTTATAGCTTACGTAAACTAGACATCTATGAAGTTTGACTTAGGAGTCATTACACCATAAGTAAAAACTTGATCCCTCTTGTGATGCCCAATACTCAGTACCAACTAATCACACGTATCCAAATTTGCTTTTCCTCAATTTTAGTCATTTGTATTTACTCCTAACCCCCTTTTATTTATTTCAAATTAAACAATTATCACTAAAAAATGTATCGTAAACTCTTATCAAGACTAGCTTGAATTTACGATCGATTCAAAGCAAAAAATCATTTGAAAAGGAAATTCTATAAAAAAAAATTGACTATACTCACTATTTGACTTCATTTGCAATAATTTTTATCAAACTTGACTCCATTTAAAAGAAACCACAAAGATAGTACACTTAGACCAAACTGAAGAAATTACTATGAAAACAAAATTAAAAATCAACTTTATTTTTAGACATCCGAACATAATCATAAAGCCTTTTTTCAAATTTTTAAAACATGTTTTCGGACATCTAAACATCTAGCAAAGAAAACAAATAGGCACTACACATGTCCTATATGAGGAGAAAATAAAGACTTTTGTGTGCCAAGACCTAAAACTACATTTTTTAACATTGGTCATATGCTTTGGAGTCATGTGAATGTCTTCATTTGTATTGCTTCTATTCATTATTATTTATGCATAGCAAATGAATAGCACACCATGTCACTCATTTATGTGCTGTAACCAGTAAGTAAATGACTATAAACAACACAATTTGACTCACTTAAACATCAACCAATGACTTACATTAAAGCTTACCAAATCTAGACTCAATAAAACACTTGAAAACACTTAAAAACATTTTTATTTGCTCCCTATCAGCTCTAAATCAAGCTATTTTATTTAATATCCCCAAGTCACTGATTAAAGAGTTCATTAAACAAAACCAAACCTTGAATCACCTATTTGTTACATGAAACAAAGTTTGCCCTTAGGGGATTTTTTAAGAAAAAACAATTTTTGACACATCCTAAACATTCTAACATGCATGATATCGAAGATGTAGAACATTAACCTATCTTTCTAGTAACTAATCATCCACAAATCCTATTCTAAACATAAATTAGCCTATAGTTGAATCTACATGCTCATAATTTCTTATCAAATTCTTATAAATTAACAATTAACCACAAGAAAACAAGCTTGGATTCAATTCAATTAATATGATTAACTATCAAAACATGTTTTCAAACATTTGAGCTCATTAATTAAACAAGTAAACTTTTAAATTCATTTAATTAAGCATAAATTTCAACTTACCTAAGTTTAACTTAACTTAATTCAGCTAAATTTCACCAATTAAGAAACAATTATGCAAAGCCCACTCAGCCTCACCTAAATTCCACCATGGTCGGACCTAGCTAAAGGATTTAAGCTTATTCGAATGGTTTTCTAAGTTCAAGAACCTATGATTTCATCATTTAGAACTAGATTCAAGTCCTATTTATTAAGATTTTAGCTCAAACTAGCTCAAGTAAGTGAGATTATGCAAGATTAAATCAATTATCCCCACTCTGAGCTTAATCCTCTCTTAAAGATGATGAGAGATTGAGAGAAAAATGAATATTCTAGATTTTCTAAAATTTCTTTAGTATTTAAAGGTTATGAAATTATGGCTAATCACCCTTATTTGTAGGCCTTAAAATTGGTGATTTAAGCCTTAATCACCCTAAGTGATCTCAACTTAATCACTAACCTCCTAACACACTTAAAGGAAATGACATTACTATCTTTAATGAATGGATGATTAAAATTCACACATTTATCACATGGGAATTTTGGCCAAAGCTTAATTCCTACATTAATCTATATACAACTTTTTATGCCATTCAATTGCTCATGATTTGTCTATGTAAAAATGCATTGAATGTTCTATCCTATAGTAAAAATATGTCTAATGACTTTCTCTGAGAAAATCTAAATTTTTTATCCCAAACCTCTCGATTAAGTACTCAAAAATTCCTAACATTCTAAATTCCTAAGGTCATTTCAGGACCCGATCTCGATTTCACCTTTTTGAACTAAAGTCCATTTTTAATTTAATTTTGGTATAATCAATTTTGAAATCCGAGGCTTAAAACTCTTCCAATTTCAAAATCCAACTCTAGATTGGAAAGTTGACTTTTTTAGTTGACTTTGCCTATAGCTAACTTTTGCTATTTTGTTGATTTTTTATTATGAATTCTAAAATAAGCCTCTTTCATACAAATATCATCAATAAATGCTCTTATCACCTTTATAGACATATCCTAGTCAAGTTTTAACATTTTTAAATTTTCAGGATCATGTCTTGATTTTTTCAAATCCAACACTTACCCTCTAAATTAGACACTTAAGCTCAAATACCTTATTATGTTAAACTAAGCTCATGGAGCCAACCAACACCTTAATTGGACCTTTCTATCATATATAACTCTTTCAAAAAAATCTAGATCTAGATCTATAAAATTCCATCCAACCCCTAAAATCGAGAAAAAAGTAATTAGAGATCCAAATAAGATAAGGTGTTTAGAACTTTTTTCCTTCTTTTACCTTAGATTAGTAGGAAAAAAGAGTCAAGGATAAGCTCCAAGGTTATACTTGTGGTGGAAGAAAGTTAAGAGAGGAAAAGTGTATGGAACTAAAGGTTTTTGTAGGCTTGTATAGAGAGCCATGAGAACTGTGTTTTTAGGTTATGGAGATGTAAGTGAAAAGTGTATGAAAAGTGAATGACTAAGCATGAAATGTGGTTTTTATAGGCTAACATTTCAGCCAACAAAACCTAGCAAAATGAGAGACATTTAGACATTTATCATGTACAAAATGATGGTCATTGTACAAAGATAGAGCTTATAATATTATATTAGCTGATATACAAAACTTATAGCAAGAAAAGGCCTGTAAGGGCTGGCATAATGTGTAATCTCAGCGTTGCCCTTTATTAAACCATATTATCCCATAAAATATCCTATTTCCAAGCTCAATGGACCTTTGAAAAATTTCATTAACCCAAACCTAATAACCAAGATAATTTTTATAAAGTTTGGTTTAAATTTAGATAATTTTTGAAACCAAAATCATGGCCAAATTTGTGTCTTAAAATAATGAAGCATAGTGGAGAAAAAAAACACGAATTAGGAAAGCTGCCTAAATGTATCGATATAATGGGGCATTATATTAATACAATGTATCAATACATTAGCAATTTTTGGGTGAATGTATCGATACATAGGGGAATGTATTGATACACACTGACTTATGTATCAATACATTTAGGTCTCAAAGTCATATTTTACTACCATGCCTTGTATCGATATAATGGGCAAATGTATCGATACATTAAGCAAATGTATCAATAAAATCACTCTTGGCATCAATACAAAACTATTTTCTTTAAGCTTAATGATATGGCAACCATTTTATCAATACACTAAGACCATGTATCGATAACTTTTATTAAAAATATGGATTCACTATTAGCTCCCTGAACACCTTACCTTGGTCAGAAATAATGAGAAATGGATCTGTGCTTGCTTACTTGTCCTTGGTAATGCTTCGTGATGCTTGTTATGAAGGCCCTGACAAAATTAGGTATCTATAACTGCTCATCTTTAGTCATTGCTGAGTACCAAAAACATGACAAAAATAAATAGGCACCATTTTTTAGGGTGGAATGATACACTTTGAGTGCCTAGAAAAAAGAAACCAAATTAAAGTCTTGCTAAGATAGATATGGTGTTTTGGCTACAATTTCAACTATATAGGGAAAATAATCTCAATAAACTCTATTTAGACTTTGACTCTATAAGACTTGACCTTCCTATTAAATGCCAGCTTGTATAGACTTTGGCTCTATAGGACTTGCCGTCCGATTAAGTGCCAACTTGTATAGACTTTAACTCTATAAAATTAACCTCCCTATCAGGGGCTAGCTAATGTGGACTTTAACTCTATAAGGCTTAACTTGCCAATCAGGTGCCAACTAATTTGGACTTTAAGTGTATAGGATTTGACTGCCAGCTTGTATGGACATTGAATCAAGGTATAGGCCAATTAGCCAAAATAGCCTATTAGTGTGATTGACCTTGACTCTTGAAATTAGCCAATTTGGCATCACTGGGCTTATTCTTGATGTGGGCCAAGTAATTTTTTTAAGTAAAAAATAAAGTTTTTAGAAAAGGGCCTAGCGTGTTCCCAGGCTTGACCTATCCTGAGGTTCAACTTAAAATTTGAAAAAAAAAAAGTCCTTATGAAAGAAGTTACAAACATCTTCAAGAGAGGCATGGACACTATCCCGATTAAAACATCCTCTAGCGAAGCTTTGGAAATATGTGATGAACTATTCTTGAGAGAGGTTTTTTTGGGTATCCTCGAGAATAGCTCTAAAATACTTTATGAAATATCCTCAAGATAGGTTTTCTGGATATCTTTAAGACTTTGTAGAGGTCTTTGTTGAAGTATCCTAAAGAAAGTCTTTAAAATTTGGTTGAAATATCCTCAAGAGAGGTTTTTAAAGTTTTTAGATGAAAGACCCTTGAGAAAAGCTCTAGAAGTCTTTGATAAGTATCCTTGAGAGAGGCTTTGAACTTTTTTAATGGACTATCTTTAAGAAAGGCTTTGGAAGTCTTTGATAGAACATCCTCAAGAAATTGGAAGTCTTTGATAAATCATCCTCAAGAAAGGCTTTGAAAACTTTTGTTGAAATATCCTCAAGAGAGGCTTTGGAGGGTTTTCTTGAAATATCCATAAGAAAGGCTTTAAAATTTTGGTTAAGATATCCTAGAGAACGATTTCATAGTTTTTGGATAAAATATCTTCAATGAAGGTTTTGAAATGTCTAATGAATATCCTCTAAAGAATCTTTTGAAAACTTTAATGAAATATTCTCAAGAGAGATTTTGAAAGTTTTTAATGAAATTTTCTTATGGAAGGCTTAGAAGACTCTAGTAAAGCATCCCTGAGAGAGGTTCTCTTTGTGAAATCCTTGTTAAAAAGTCCTTGATTGAGGTTTTTTATTAAGAGTCCTTGTTAAAATATCATTAAAATAAGCTTTTGAAAATATTTGGTCAACATCCTTAAGAGAGGAAATGTGATGTATGCCATGAATGTTGTGAAAAGGCACAAATGCCATGTTATGTGGTGTCATGAGTAAATTGATGTTGATGCCAACACTTTTAGTCAAGATACCTATGCGTATGAAATTATGCTCATGCATGTAGGGCGATACAGTATGAATACTTGTGAATGCTCATGCGTGAAAGTGTGAATGCTCATGCATGTAATGCACATAAGCATGAATGTATGCGAATCTGAATGTTCCTGATTAGGAATACACATGAATGCAAATGCTTGTGAAGGAGAATTCACATGAGTGTTAATATAAGAGCACAAGAAGCACGTGAGTGTGAACGCGCATGATTATAGATGCCCATGAGTGTGAATGGATATTAGGGGGAATGCACATGAGTGCAAATGTTTGTGGTTAGGAATACATGTGACTGCGAACATAGGTAAGTGCGAATGCACATAAGAACAAACGCCCATAAGTGCGAATGGACTTGAGTAGGAATACATATGTGTGTAAATACTTATGAATAGGAATGCACATAAATGCAAATGCTTATAAATGTGAATGCACATGAATGCCAGCATAGGCGAGTGCATATGCACGTGAATGCACATAGGTATAAATACGTGAATGCAAAGGTCGATAATAAGCTGATGTAAATGAAGTGATGTATATATTTGTGCAAATGATGCATATCCTTATAAAAGACGACATGCAGTCCATGAAGAGTGTAAAGGTTAAAATCCTAATTGGTTCTTTTCCAAACTTGGTTTAACCTTTCTTAATGGTTTTTTTCTTTAAGTTAAGGGGTACTTTAAACCTAGTTTTTGCCCAATGAGTAGAAAAGCCTTCGCCTCTTTTCATGACATCATTTTATTTTAATTTTCAAAAACTATTGATTTTGAAAAATGTTTTGCTTAAAACGTTCATTGGATGAAAAATTCCCACATTAGCATGATGTTTAGGCATCTTGAAGGCTGATGATCTCTTGTTAGAAGATTTTTTGAATGACAATTTGGCTTCATTGGTTAGGTTGGAAGGCCTAAAAAATGGCTTTGATTACTCTAAGAAAGTTTTAGAATAGATGAAATAGATTTCCTATTCTTCTAGGCTTACGAATGGATCAGTCTTTATAGAACATAAATTGCTTGAAAACCAAACAAATTTGATATTCTTTTAAGCTTTCTACCATTGATACTCTAATTAGCACGAAGATTGGCCATAATGGGTTTAAGGTTGTCAGGTTGATTTAGAAAGGTTAGGAATGTAATCCTAAGAGTTGATCCCTCAAAAGTTGTGATTTCTATTTTAAATTGTTTGCTTCATCATGCTCTTATAAAGGCTTAAAATTTATCAAAATATAATTTGAAATATTTAGGGATTTTTGGGTGTCCCTAGATTTCTTTGGAGTGATCTTCTCCTTGATAAGACCTTGTAATCCCATGAGTAATGCTAAAGATTCCATTTTGCTTTAAACTACCCTTTTTAGATCTTTACCCTAAGGCTTCACTTTTTTTATTGGCTGCTTTATCATGCTCCTCAAAAAAGCCTAAAATTTATCAAAAAAACAATTTCTTGAAGAATAGGTTCATCAGTTTAAATGGCCATAGTTGAATAAAATAAACTTTTTGAGGATCATACTATAAGCCAAGCTTTATGGCTCTGAGAAAACGGTATAAAGGCCAAAATTTAGTGTTTGGGTGATTGGTTTAAGGATTATTTCTTTCCATGAGGGCTTTCATCCTTTCTACTTTCAATATGTCCTTGTTTCTCAATCTTTTTTTTTCCTTTTTTCTTGATTTTGCTTTCACTTTTGCTTTATTTTATTTTTTTTCTTTTTGCTTTACATTTTTTTATTTTGTGTTTTTGCTCTTGACTTTTTTTCTCATTATTTTTCCTGAAAGGAATCTCGGACATTGGAAACATCCTATATTTATCTCTTGGAATTGAGCATTTTCACTATTGTAGAATGAGATATTTGCCAATTATATTACTTAAAAAAGTTTTCTCTTTGGCCCTTGATGTCAAGGGTGATCCTTGATCAGGGTTTTAAAAGAATAAATTCTTTAAGCTTAAAAGCAGAAATAAGGGGGATAATTTTCTAACTTGTGAAAAGGATGATGAAAGATGGCTATTTTTCATCTCAAACCAACTATGTGAACTGAAAAGTCATTTCCTAGAAAAAGTTCCTTTGAAGATATTTTGAACATCTTAATCACATGATGTCATATTCAATTTTTATTTTCCTTTTTCATTTTTAAAAAATGCATGCTTTAATTTACCTTTTCTCTCCACATCCATGGGCATGCCTTTTTTTTCAGATTGTCACTAATGGGAAATCATGTATTGTTGAGATTCATGGTTGTAGGAAATATCTTGTATTCTATGCCTTAAGGTTTGTATTGATAGGGAATTTCTATCTTAAGGTATGAAAATGATAAGAAATGAGGTGGCCAAAATTAAATAGTTTTGCTAGGGACATAAGACAGTGTTATGGTGGTGCCCCAAAATGTGACTTGTGGAAGGCTTTTAGAAAATAGTCTAAGAGTTTAGGTTTTTGGTTGTTGGAAACAAAATGGATAATTCTGGCACAAGATTGGCATGCATCAAATTACCACTATGAGGATTCCTAAAAGAATATTACACTTGTTTAATTTCCAAAGGAATCCATGAATTTTGCAAAATCATTCTTCTCACTCCCAACCTAGATCGAGGCTTTTCACTAGTTTAGTTATTCAGATGTGGGCATAGTTTGTGAAGATTAAAACTAGTTCATCGAAATCTAGGGTTCTTTAAGGTAGTCATAGTTTTATTCATTGACAAAATAATATAAAGCATGTAAACACATTTCTAACAGCAATCATCAATATTCTTAGGAGATTCAATTATCATGCTTTCTCTACATACATGAGTCAAAATTCAAAACATGTTACTTTTATTAAAAAAAAGATGTCAATTCAAGGATAAAAACTTTCCACATAAAGTATGCTAAATTAGAATGCCTTTATTGCCTCAGATTCACACGTCCCATTTCATTCTTATAATTGATCAAAATTTAATAATCCTACTTTAACCAACTATTGCACTTTTCTCTTTAGAACACCGCATTCTTTTGTGAATGACCCGTATTCCCTATGTGGTAGCCATAAGCAATAGTGGTCTTATGGCCCTCTAGGCATGGTGGCTCTACAAGCTTAGAGCAAATTGGCAAAACCAATTGATCCTAGATGAATCAGAGAAGCAATTTTGTGTATGATCTTAGGATCAGTTTTTTAAGGATTCTATCCGGTTGCCTTATTTGCCTTTTTTAATTATTCCCTAGTCTCTTTGGCTAACGAGCAGGTCTGATTAGAGTCATAGGCACTACCTTTTCTAATTATTTTATACTCAGATTCACATATAGAAAAAATGTTTATGGGTAAAAACTTAGTAAAGATTTAATGAGACATCACCCCAGCTAGGGACCATATTGGTACGCAATGTATCTATAGTGCACCTCAAAACCTTTTGTCAACTATCCTTTATAAATCAAGGCTTGGACCTCTTCTTCTTCATTTATAGGTACCCTCTTTTCCTAAGCATTGGGTGTCCCACCTCTTTCAAGCTTTCCACTTGTGATTTCATTTACGCAATGTATCTGTGGTGCACCTTAAAACCCTTTGTCAGCTATCCTTCATAGATCAAGACTTAGACCTCATCTTTTTCATTTATAGGTACCCTATTTTCCTAAGCATTGGGTGTCCCACCTTTTTTCAAGCTTTCCACTTGTGATTTCATTTACAATCATTTCCTTGGATATGACCATGTCAACAATGTAGCATTCCCTATAAGCTTGTCATAAAAAAAGGGCATGTAATATATCCACAAAATGTCCCATTTCCAAGCTTAATAGACCCTTGAAAATTTGCATTAACCCAAATGCAAGGCCCAATATAATTTTTAAAAGCTTGGTTTGAATTTGGATGATTTTTGGAACCAAAATCGTAGCCAAATTCATGTTTTAAAATAATGTAACACAAAGGAGAAAAAGGTCGTGAATCACGCAAAACTACCTAAATATATCGATATTATGGATTATTTTGATACATTGGCAATTTTTGGGTGAATGTATTAATACCTGGGCGAATTTATCAATATATTCGCCATATATTCACTTACTTATTGAAACAATTGAGTCCTAAAATCGTATTTTAGTTACTGTCAAGGCTTGTATCAATATAATGGGCAAATATACTGATACAATCACCCTTGGTATCAATACAACATTGTTTTCTTCAAGTTTACTGTGTGGTAACTATTGTACCAATGCACTAAAACCACGTATCGATACCTATAACTAAAAATAAGGATTTTGCTTACCTTTGGCTGCCCAATAGCTTACCTTGGTCGAAGAAGATGGGAAATAGATTTGTGCTTACCTGTTTGTCCTTCTTAATGTTTTATGATGCTTGCTATGGAAGCCCAGACAAAATTAGGTGTCTAAAAGGATGATAAAAATCAAATCTGACTTGGAAATTTGGCCTTAATGATGCTAGAAATGCTTGCATGAAAGCCCATACAAAATTAAATGTCTACATAAACTAATTTTTCCAAAAAGTTTGCGCAATTGTTTATGGAAATTAACTTTTCTAAATTAAAAAAAAGGTTTTTATATGATAGATAATGTCTTAAAATGACAAGCTAAAGGAATACATACCAAACAGTTTATCCAAATTAAGACAAAGTTTTCTAAAAGTTAGATAACATCAATTAAAATAAACAACCTAAAAGTTAGATAATTTCCAGTTTAAGATAACTTTCTAAATGTGATTAAATTGTTTTAATTGAAGAACCAAAGTTGCAAAATAATTTGATAAATTATCTAAAATGAGTTGAAAAGATTTATGCAACTGACATACAAGATCACTAAGTGATATTGGTCATGTTATCTATGATTATGTATGCATGAGAATGCCTATGGACTAGACCTTAGTATGACTAAGTTATGGTTGGTTATGGACTTCTATTAGTTAAAAACTTGTCAAAGTTCTCAAGAATGTTTGGACTTCTATTAGTTTTGGTTTCTTTGGACTTTTTATTGTGCTGAATTTCTTATTTCTTTACTTATTTGCTTAAGACTTATGTTATGTTGTGAGAAAGTTGAATGTTAAACTATTGATGCACTTGTGTAGTGTTGGAATTGGACAATGCTTTCTGTATTTAGAACTTACGATTTAAGAATTTGTTACAGTTCTTAAAATTCTATACTTGTAGGCTTTCTTGTTTCATGACTAGGTATGAGATTTGTTCAGTGGCCAGAGCGGGTCAACCCAAAATGAGGGGCTAATGTTTTTTATGTTTGCTAGGTCCGACTCAAAATATAGATAACATTTCTTGACCGAGCCTGAGTTGAAAAATAAAAACAGAAACTTGGGCCCAACCTGCCTATTCTTTTGGTTTATAGGCTTCACTAGAGCTTAATCGACGCCTAATGCATTTGTGACACTTTGCTTAATTTTTAGTAGATTTTATTGTCTAACTAAAACTCACATCACTCACTTCTCACAATCATCGACACAAGTTAAAGAACGAAAAAAACACCCAGGTCATAGATTACACGAGGATTCATAAAAGTCCAAAAACTCTCTTTTAGTTTTTTAATAATTAACTTGTGTGATAAAATGTCATAGCCCAACCTATAAATAGGTCTAGTAGATTTTTATCTTATTATTATTTAAATTGTTATCTTTATATTACAACATCAATTAGAAAATGATACAAAATGTCTATGCTACTTTAGTATTTTTCATGGTTAAGGAAATTTCTATAAATTTGATGTTTCTATAAGTCACATATAGATTTCTAAGCTGTTTATAAACTAGATTTAGAAATGTCGGTTATTGGTTAAAATCTTTATTGTTCATTTTAACGTGTTTTAATTTGTGTTAAAGTGAATTATTCATGTTATAATCTTGAAGTATCGTGTTAAATTTAAATATATCAATTTTAAATATATTAGTCATGCTGTGTTGCATGAAATAGGTAATAACAATATCATGTTCGTATTTTAAAGATTAGACATATTTATTTATTCGTGTCAGGTCAAAAATTAGACGCAAAATGAACTGTCAAGTCAAACATAATGGATGCGTCATAATTTAGTTATACGTAAAGTTTCTAATTGAGTTAGTACCACGAATTAATAATATCAATTCAATCAAGGAAACTTTTTTAAAAGAATAATATTATATTTTGAAAAAAAATAGTAAATTAAAAAATAATAGTTTTTAATGAATTGTTTTTTAAATAAAAAATATTAAGAAAAAGTGAATAGTTTTTTAATAGATAGTTATTCTCTTCAAAATTAAAAATCGTAAACTTTATATTATTATGACTTTCAGCCACACACTTTAATATTAATACAAGATTATTTAAATATTTAATTAAAATTATAAAAAACATGAAATTAAGAATATTTGACTTTTTAATTGTTTTAAAAAATCATTAAAAATTATTAATCTATATTAGTAAAAATTATTTGATTGAGTTCGATATCATGAGTCAAGTGAGACAAAGTTAACTACAAACTGACAAAAGAATCCAAATAAAATTATTAAAAAAACCTGTACTATTTATAATTTATTGACTGAATTTGATATTATAAATTAAATGATATCAATTAAGTTGAGAACTTATAAAAAAATCCAAATAAAATCATTGAAAAAAAATATAAAAATAAAAAAAAAATTATATCATTTTTCTTAGAATAATAATTAAAGCTACTCAGTTTTTATTATAAAAAAATTACGCACCTTCTGCGTTAAAAAACTTTTCACTTTTAATGCGAGGAAAAGTGTGAATCTTTTTAATTTATTATTTCTATGTTAATACAAATAATATTTTTTTTAATGGTATGTTAGTACAAGTTCTTTTAATATTTTGTTAATTCTAAAAATAACTAGTTACCTCACCTACTTCAATTTACTATTTTTAATATAAAATAATACATTTAAAACATTTTTTTTTTAATTTGATAAATTTTATAATTATTTTTTTTTTAAAAAAAAAAGGAAAATATGCATTTCATGTTCAACTGCTTTCGTTGTAGGTTTAAAACCCAAAAGTATATTATCTATAATTATTTTAATATAATCAAGTAAATATAATTTTAAATTGTATAAAATCATAAAAATATTAAAAAAATATTATAATTTTAAATTAAGAATCACACGTAATTTCATATTATGACTGAATAGTTACAGAATAAAAAAAAATCACGACTGAAAGGTTCAAAATCCACGAGAATCTGTGCTGCGTATGGGTGTCATATTTTCATTGGGCCATCCGCCTCTTTTTTGTTGAAAAGATTACCATTAAAACTATTGTAAGAAAAATAATTTCCTGTTCTCGTTTCCGTCGACAAAATCAAAAGGAAAAAAAAAAAAAAAAAAAAGTGAGTAGAAATCCTCAATCGGGTACATTATTTTTCATCGATTTTCTCTTTTAGACTTTGTTATTTTTGTTTTTGTTTCTTTGTTTTAAGATCTTTAGGTTTTTATTTCTTTGATTTATTTATTTTTGCTCTTTGATCGATGCAATGTGTGATTTTTAGCTTTTTTTTTCCTTCTTTTGGTTTAATTCAATCTGTTTTTAGATTTTAGCTTTTTATTGCTTGATTTGACAAATGAGGGTTTTGTTTTTCTCGCGATCTGTATGGTTCCTAGAAATGGGAAAAAGATAAGAATTTGATATGTTTGGTTCATGATAAACTGTTGGAAAGGAAAGGACAGGAGCTAGTGCTAATGATATATCTTCCTCGCAGTTTGGATCTTTTTTCGATTAATAACACATTTGGAACAAGTTTGATTGGATCTTAAAGTTTGAACATGTTGAGGAAACGAAAAACTAAAAATTTGAAGATTGTTCATGTTTTAGGATCGAGGAATGCGGATGGTTCATGATATTTGATGCACTTGTTTAGGCAGATGAAAATTTGGTTAGAAATGTTTGTTTAATAAAGCAAATCTTGTTCTATTGCAGGGTCAGGTATTAGATTGATATAGTAAAAATGTCACCACCTGAACTATCACGGGAGGAAAATGTTTACATGGCCAAGTTGGCTGAGCAGGCCGAACGCTATGAGGAAATGGTGGTGTTCACGGAGAAACTTGTAAAATCTGAAAATGTTGAGGAGCTGACTGTTGAGGAACGGAACCTTCTCTCCGTGGCTTACAAAAATGTGATTGGGGCTAGGAGGGCTTCATGGAGGATCATTTCTTCTATTGAGCAGAAGGAAGAGAGCAGAGGAAATGAAGATCACGTTGCAGTCATCAAGGAGTATAGAGGCAAGATCGAAGCCGAGCTTAGCAAGATCTGTGACGGGATTTTGAGCCTTATTGAATCTCACCTCATCCCTTCGGCCTCAGCTGCTGAGTCCAAGGTCTTTTACCTTAAGATGAAGGGTGATTATCACAGGTATCTTGCTGAGTTTAAGACTGGTGCTGAGAGGAAGGAGGCTGCCGAGAACACTTTGTTGGCATACAAGTCTGCTCAGGTAGGTGAAATTGGTGATATCATCCTGTCAATATTTCTGTGTAATTCGTTAGCATCTTCCTTTTTTTTTTTTAACCAAAACAGGCTCAGATAGAATTCCTTAGCTTCTTTTTTTTGTTTTGTGTATGATGCCAGGATACTGCCGTTGTTGAACTTGCTCCTACTCACCCAATTAGGCTGGGACTTGCTCTTAACTTCTCCGTTTTCTACTATGAAATCCTCAACTCACCTGATCGTGCCTGCAATCTTGCAAAACAGGTGTTTATTCTCTACTGTTTTGCTATTAATTTCTCTTCTTTTTTTTTTTTTTTTTTGCGTTTTTGGACCTATAAAAGCTAATGAACTAAACTGTGGAGTTCTCGTTGTCTGGTTTTTAACTGTGTTGGCATGGTACATCTTTTTTGGATGGCATGGTAAATTGTTGTAATCTAATCCCTCTCCAAGTGGAAATTACTCTGCCAATCCGGTTGATACTCAAGAATGGTGCAGATATTGAGCTTAGGAAAAAATTTTGACTATATATCTGCTCTTTTTGCTCATGAAATCTTTTGGTAAAAGATTGAATTATGTTTTTTCGTTTTTTTTTGGTAGTATATCGTAAGTATGAACTGTAACATCTTAGTGAGTGATTGCTAATACCCATATGAAGTCTGGTAATAAAAATTTTATCAATTTTACTGAGATATAATAATTTAACTCTATATATTCAACGCATGAATATTAGAATTGTTCCCCTAGTGAAGATCCACAATGTCTTCCTGGAGGACATGAACTGAATCTCTAAAGGTTGCTTTCCGGCAACTATTATGAAATGACATGTTTTTCTTTTGGCAGGCTTTTGATGAGGCTATTTCTGAGTTGGATACATTGGGCGAGGAATCTTACAAGGATAGTACCTTGATCATGCAACTTCTCCGGGACAATCTGACCCTTTGGACATCTGACATCACGGTATCTCTCTCTCTCTCTCTCTCTCTCTCTCTCTCTCTCTCTCTCTCTCTCTCTCTCCAACTTTCTCTTTTGCCCGTTTGTGTTAATCATTAAAATTTCAAGTCGCTCTGCTGTCTTTAGACATCAAATAAAGAATTCTTTTTAAATTGCCACAACTCACACTAACAATTTGTTGGTGTAACGGGGCTGGTGGGTACACTCTGTTTGTTCCACACACGACCTCGATTTGACAAATCTCTACAGCTATATTCTTGAGTGAACCTTTTTTCTTTCATTAGCATGTCATGACCAGAGTTGTCTACCATAGATAATCTATGAACTTCCATGCATTACATCTGAGAGGACTAAAATCACGAATTTCCAATTAATCTTGAAGATGATTCTTGCTTCTTTAATTTCATAACTAGTATTTATGCTTTTTTTTTTCCTGGTTTTTAGGATGAAGGTGGAGATGAAATCAAGGAAGATTCAAAGCCTGAGTCAGGCGGGGGACAGCAGTGACGGGTTAAGTTCATAGGACTTTTTTATCTTGCTGGTTTTACATGTAGCTGAAATCTGGGATGTTGTAGAAGCTACTTTTTTTCTTTTATTTTTTGGCATTCATCAGCACTTGGAATTGAAAAGTTCCGATGGATTATATATGCGTTTTTATTGTTGGACAAGAATTTGATTTGCTGTTCATGTAGTAATATGCTAAAATTATTGCGTTCGCCAATCTTGTTTAAGTTCTTCTCTCTCTATATATCAATATATTACTTTATACATATTTTTCTTAAAGTATATTTGAAGAAATAAAAAATTAAATAAATATATATAAAAAAAGATTCAATTATATTAGTGTAAACCTTAGTCAGATTTACACAATTTTTTATACATTGATGTTTCTTTATCTAACAATCGAATTTCATGTTTTATTCGTATAGATAATGCATATGAAGTATTAAGTAAATTAAAAATGTCTAATTATTTTTTTAATGTAAAAAAAATACTTTCGATTGATAAATATATATATTGAAAAATTCAAGTTTTTTAGTTGATATGATAGAGATATCAAATCAATTTAAAACTTTGCATAGACGAAGATTATAATTATATTATTAAATCTAAAAGTCAGTTTATTAAAATATTAATTGTATACAAAGCTATGGAAGCATATAAGAGTTAATTTATATTTAGTGTAAGTGGAACTCTACATATAAATATGAATATATATATATATATATATATATATAAAATGAAAAATCATTTAAACTAGTGTAAAATTAAATAAATATTTGGCACTTTCATAAATTTTTATTATTGAAAATTATATATTACTTTATTTTATTTTTTAAAATATAAATTTCATTTATTTATGTCTGTTGAAAAATAGAAAAAAAGAGTGATAAACATTTCGTCCTTTCATTTTAACGAAGTTCTTTTTTGTAAAATATCACGTAAGAGCACATTACATGCCAAACAAGTAGGTTAAATATTATGTATATATACATATATATATGTGTGTGTGTGTGTGAGTGTTAAGTTATATTTTTATTTGTCAAATAGTAGGAGAACTAATGTTTCATTTATTAAAATCTCTTAAAAGACAGAATGTTTAAAAGTTACAATCTAAGTTTTGGGGAAAAAAATTGTAATTATCTCAAAATCATACAAAGTTCTTTCTGTCCCTTCTTATCCTAATAATTCTATTTTATAGAGTTATTTGATTTTATTATTCATATTAAATTAGCGATGCCTTAAAGATTTTTATTTAAATTTTATTTATAGTAGTATTATTGTGTTTAAGTTTTATTTATTTTTAGTAGTTTTTAATTTAATATTATCTACTTTCCTTATATTTTAATTACTTAGTTATCAAATATTTTCCATATTTTTGTAGGTCAAAAACCCAAAGAAATTTTCAAAAGAGCAACAACTTAATTAAGAAGTAAAATGGACTTAATTAAGCAAAGTGGTTAAGTTTGACAATTTTTAAAAGTAATGTGTTTAAGTTACTTAGAAACCAAGTTTTTACCTTCAAGGTTTTGCTTATAAATAAGAATATTAGGATTAGACAGAAGGACATCACAGAGACAATCTCAGATATTCTATAATTTTATTCTTCTCTAGTTTTCTAAAGAGGAGAGAAGCCATTATAATATTCAAGAAGCTTGAGAGATTTTGGAAAAGCTTGAAGATCAAAGATTCGGCCAATTTTAGTTTTCTCTTTCTCTTTACTCTTTTTATCTTTTTTGTATTATTTATGATGGTGAAACTCATTGCTTTTATATGTATTATGAATCAAATTTATTTTTCTAGGGTTTCAATGGAACTTAACATGTAGTTTACATTATTTTATTTTATTTTTTATTTAATAATATTTGAGTCATTTGTTCAATCCCGTTCTTAATGTTTCTAATTGCTTAATCACTAATTAAATTGATTTGGTAACCTTAATGAACTTGGAAAAACGAATTTTATGTTTAGACCTAGACTAAATGACATATATTTCATATTCATTTATTAGAATGAATTGATCTGCATGTTAGGAATATACGAGCATGTCATATGTAACTAAATTAGAGTCTAAGCTTAATGAATTTCTTTTAATTCAATCTGTATAGGAGTATAGTAAATTGATTAAGAGAGATATTTTTATAAAACTAGCAAAAATACTTAAAAATAAATTAAAACTCTAAGTTAACAACTCATTGTCATTATTAGTTAAGTTAAGAAAGTAGGATTTTATTCTATTGAAGTGTTGAGGGAAATTATAATTATAGGCTTCTATTATTATTTTATTATTATTATTATTATTATTATTATTATTATTATTAAATTTAGTTTTAATTTATAATTTTTAATGGTTTGTTTGAATAAGATTAAGTTGTTTTAATTACAGTACTTTATAAATTTAGTATCAATTCCTCATGACATCGACACTCTACTTTATCACTATATTACTTACTGTGAGACGTGTACTTACGTAATTAATTCGAACAATAGATCCCCTCTAGCCACCAATTCATCAACCTTGTGCTTGCGTCTGTCTTCATTTTGATATTTATATTTATTACAATAGTTTAACAAATATTGATCTTATATATATATATATATACACTTTTTAATCTACAACACAATTAAATAATTGGTATGCTACAAAATCAATAAACAAGATTATCAAGTTTTTAATCTCAACCTTTCATTGTAATATTTTGTTTATTATATCTAGCTATATTGACCTAGATGGGCTTGTAACAACCTAATTGATCTATATAGAACGATACAAGATTTTTTAAAATTATTTTAAATATTTTCACTTATTTATTCTTTTAATCAATTTCTTATTTTTCTATCCTTATCATTTTTATTTTTATATTATTTTTAAAAAACAAATATATTGATTAAATTAGCTATTATTATTATTATTATTGTTATTTCATTCATAATTAAATACTTGAAAATTTTAAATATTAGATATTTATAATTTTTTAAATTTATAGTTGTGTACAACTGATACATGGATGCAATGGGATATGCTTTATGTGTATATAATATATACTATTTATAACTAGATTTTGACGCACCAATAAAAGTGGATGAATTTTTTTTTTTTAATTTGCTTTTTTGAAAATAATGTATTATACTTTAAAATGATTGGCAGTCTTTTCAAAAAAAAAGTAAGAAATTATTTTTTCAAATAATATCAGTATTCATTAAAAAAAAAGAAAAATTAGTTAATTATAAATACTTTAATTTTATATTTATTTTAAAAATTTGAGCTTTTTTAACTTCCAACTAAGTTGGTATCTTTTAACTCAAATAAGACCCTTGACTAAGTTGGTGTTACGAGTCAAATAATACTAACTTAATGGGTGAAATTATAAAATAAGTTAAATATAATCATAAATCAAAAAATATATATGGATATTTTTATGTCTTTAAAATTATATATGTATTTTAAAAAAAAACTATTTATTGTTAAAAAATTTACTCACTTTGTCAAAAAATATATAAACTTATAAAATATCGACTTTTTTACTTTTTTGTTTCAAAAATATTATTTTGTCACTTACATGGTTGTGTGTCGAATTCCAGTATACTATTATAAAAGAAGTGACTAGGTTGTTGTCACGAGTTAACCAAATACCAACTCAATCATAAAAATTACTTAAAAACATTTAAAAAATATTAACAATAATATAAACTTAAAGATAATTATGTCTTTCTCTTATTTTCAAAACTACTTACTAATTATTTTTTTACTTTTTTTTAACCATTTACATAGTAGACGTGTCATGAATTAGCAGCTTTTATTAGAGAATTTGGAAATAGAAAATACATAAAAAAATGTCACAAACCTGAACAATAAGTCAAAACACATAAATATCAATATAAATTAATATCAGAAGAAAAATGGTATTATGGGATCATATCCTATTTAAGTCTAGCCTCATGCATGCACTGGATTTCAAAAATCATTAAAACAACATAAAATAGGCAACTAAAAATGTAAACATAAAAGTAATTGGACTTTACTATGGATTTTAATGGAGAGACTTACACATGCTAAAATTTTTCTCAGAATTAAAACATATATCTAATTAGAGATTACTTGACTTTCAGATATTGAAATCTAGAGTCAAAATAATTCTGAAAGATCATTTGTGAATGGTGCTTGAGGCTCTTGAAAAGGATCTCTGAGATCACGAGGAGCACACATGATTAATGATTTATTCAAAGAGGAATAGATCTTAATACGGCAATGAATGCCAAAAATCATCCTCAATTAGCATGTGATTGCCACAATAAATCATGATAATGTTTCAAAAATATTCAATAAGAAAGCAAGCTTTAATCAATATCAATAAGATTGTCATTCGCATGGTTTATCTTCACTACTCTTTTCATTTGGTTTTTACAATATGTTATATATATATATATATATATATATATATTTAAGTACCAACATCTAGGTAGCATATACCAAGAAAGATAAATTAATATCAAAACATGTATATTATTGAAACAACTGTAAATCTCCTACCTTGATAATGTCAAAGTAGTCCTTGCAATGTTTACTCTATTGATCTAGCTCCTCACAATTATGGCATGTTTCTTTATTATTTCATTTTTTTTTTCACAAGAAAGCATAATGATAATACACGGATCATGATTTAGGAATCTCACTTATAAAAAAAATTTAGGAATTGGATTCCTAATTTTTTACGAATTTCACTCCCACTCGAAAACTAGTTCCAACAAAAAATTAGACTTTACCAAATAATGTCCTCGGCATAGGCGATTTCTTTGGCCATGTACATAGCCTTTGATTGCCACCTTTACAGGATGTTTAGCAGCTATTTAGGTGTTAGAAATATACGTTAGGTGCTACCAAAGATTGATCCATAGCAGCAACTGAAATGGCAACGATTTTGCAATTCATAGGTGTAGTTTTGAGTAAACTAAGTGCAACAACATTTGCTATAAGTTTCAGCAACAAAATCAGTCCATAAACCAATTTACATTTAGTACACTTGTTGTTCTAAGATGTAGCAAATCCATGGAATGTTTGCACAGAGATTACACAGTGCATTAGGTGCAACAACTCCCCTAAAGTTACCCAAAGAATTCTAGCTTTCAGATTTTTGCACATTAAGCCTAAGATTAGTTTTCTTTGAGTCAAATCAAATGTAAATAAATTGAATTTAATTTTAATACATATTTTATGATATAATTATAATATAAAATTTTATAAAATCAATTTTTACAGCAAAAGAAATACTAAAAATTTACGTTTTAAATCGCATGCATGGTAGACTAAACAATAATGGTTTTTAACATTTCAATGTGTATTCAATCTGAATTGATAGAAAACAATTTTTATCAATTATTGTACCTTTTAATCCTGATTAATACACATCTTAACCACACTATCTGGAATTAAGAAATTTAATACAAATTATTTTACCAGCAACAGATCAATGCATGTGACATCACGATATCAATCACCATGAATTAGCCTATACTTATCACACGTTATCTACAACATATAGGCTTGGATACTAGTTGAAGGGATCATATCTTGGTTAAGTCTAGCCTTATGCATATATTGGATTTCAAAAATCATTAAAACAACATAAAATAAGCAGCAAAAAACGTAAACAAAAAAAGTCAGATTTCCTTGTTGATCTTTAAAGAGGGACTTACGTGTAATAAACCATAAATTTTTTTTTTCTCAAAATTATAAACATCCATCTGATTAGTGACTACCTGACTCCTAGATATTGTAATCTTAAGCTAAAAATTTTCTAAAGATCACTAGTGAATAATGGTTGAGGCTTTTAAAAGGATCTTTGAGATCATAAGTAGCACATATGTCCTACTTCTAGCAGTGTTCCTATTAAGAATGCCCTAAGGATGAAAGACATTTTGATATATTTCATTAGAACCGATTATTGATTTTCATTATATCATTGCTATTCCATCCTTATTTAAATTTACATGTTAAAGTAAATGTAAACAAATATGGCTCATTGACTATTTTTGTTTATACCGTTAGAATGTTGTATATAATGGACCTTATATACGGGAATACGACATTCTAAAGTACATAGTCTAAATTGATAGTCCATAGTCTATAGGGTTAATGCAAGTAATTAACTCATGTTAAGACTATTATATCATTTAAATCTAATTGAATAGATGGCTTGTCGTGGTCATCTAGAGTGGTCTGACTCCTAAGTAGAGATATAGATATATTACCTAGAGGTGTTATATATTGGACTGGACCAAAGTGTAATTAATCAATTAATAAGTCCATTTACATAGATTAATTCACTTTTGATTCCATGTGTATAACTTATATACTTTGACGTTTCAAATGCTAAAGCATCTTAAAGTAGTAAGTCACTAGACTTTATTGAGTATATGACTTATACTTGATGAGAGCTTTAATTATAGATAAAGAATCATAGCTCCTATAAAGAGTTAAAGTTGTCCTCTTAAAAGGCATTATAAAGGATAGTGGAAATGGATGAGGCCTCGGTCGTTTATATGTCAAATGATAAATTGTTCGCATGTGGTAAATATTCATTTTCACATAGAGAGTATAATGGAATTTTAAGAAAAGGTGATCAAGTAGGTAAAATGGACTTTAAATTAAGTTGATCATAAATATCATTTGAGGGTATTACACAAATGATAAAGTCATTAGACTAAAAGGCTAGTTATAAAGCTTACATAATATGGTATATAATTGTGAGTACAATCTCAGATATTTAGTCGTGTGACTTTGAGATTAATAATCATGTGATTAATTATTCGACATAGAATAATTAATACATAGTTATTGGAGCATAATTAAATATGTATAATTGGTCTCTCCACTAGCTCAATATAATTTCTTAATGAATGGTTATTGATCAAAATGCTCAAAGTCAAATGATTTTCAATATAGTGAAGTGGTATGCCGAATTCACTCACTTTATGAGTGTGGGCATTTTCTTCTGTAAATAAATAAAAATAATTTTTTGTATTATTTATTTAGAATATGTATTTAATTTGATTAAATATTTATTTATGACAAGAATTAGTAATTTAAATTAATTATATTTATCTTTTGATAAATATATGAATTAATTTAAATTAAATAGATATGAGAAAATTAATTATTCATATAATTAATGTGATATGTATGCATTTTTATTTAAATATTTATTTATAAATTAACTATGAGTAATATTCTAAATAAATTAAGAAAAATATTTTATTTATATTTTCAATTAAAATTAATTATTTTACTATAGTTAATTTTATTATGATGATTAGTACATAATTATTTTATTCAAATAAAATTGCCATTATTCTATTTTTGAATTAGAATTGGAGTTATAAAAAATTATCAAGTTAAATAAAATTAACAGTTTAATCTTAATTAATTAAGTATTCAGATTAAATGAGCTAAACCCCACAAAACAAGTTAGGCCAAAATACTATCTAAGAACACTAGGGCTTGGTCAAAATTTGGTGAGCACCATATTAGGGTTGGTGCCACATTTGGGTTTCATGGAGGTGGTAAAGTAATTGTTTTAATTAAATTAATAATGAAGATTGCCTTGTTACTTGATATAAATAAAAGGCATGTGCTTAGGGCTTTTGGTTAGAATTTGGTGCCACACTAGGGTTTTCTAATCATAACATCCTGTGATTTTAAACTTGTTGGCACAAGGTGGTTATTAAAGAGAATCCAGCCATACGAAATCCGTAGTTAATTGAGACAAATAGTACTCACACACTCTACTATCCGAGAATTGAAGAATAGTGGAAAATGCTAGTTAGTTTAAGCTTTTACATGGATCTAGGAATTCTTGGACACCATCTTCAAATCTGCAACTCAATTAATTGATTATGGTGGTTTTATTGTATATAACAATACAATCTATTACAGTCTAATTTAATTTTTTTAAAAAATTCCACTACACATCTTATCTATTTTTCCTACAGATCCATACAAATGGTAGTTGGAACTTTATCTGGGCCTAGTGGTTCCCTAGTGCTAGCCAAAAAGCTTATTAGGCTTTAACAAAAGGGTAGAAACATAAATGCTTTCGATCTTACGCAACCAAGAATGATTCAAGGTAGCTGTAGGGATGTGAGGTAGTGTTGTAAAGAGGTTGTAAGGAGGTGCCAATGGCAGTGTTTGGCCTCCTATGGGTGGTGTCTACTCTCTTTCTTGCTGGAAAACTATTTTTCTCACTTTTATTGGATCAAGAATGATTCCAAATCTCAAAAGATGAAAGTGGCGCAAGAAGCTTAAGAACAACATAAGGAGGTGCCAACCTTGGTAGAGATTTTAGAGGTTTTATGCCTAAGGTTTTCTAATAATCACACGTAGCCCAAAAGCTTTAATAATCTATTTTCTAATAGGTCAACCATGCCCATTCAAGACATTCCCAGTAGGTGGTGCCACTTTAGTGGATTTCTTGGAGTCCAGGTAGAACTATTTTAACCAATCTAACCAAGATGGGTCCCAGTCATTAACGAATTAATATCTAAGCTTGATACTACACCAATATGGCCTACATTCATGTACCTAGCCTTGTATTAAGTCCTAATATTTCAAAATGAAGCCCAAATATTTAAAAATGAAGCCTATTTAACTTAATAATTAGTTTACTTGGCCAACCCCTAGTTACATGTAAGAAAATTTATTTCAATTAAATTTTCAGCCCAAGTAAAATAATTTTACTCTATGTAGATATAATTAAATAATTATCAAGTAATTATTTAATTTGCTATAAATAATTTTTTGACCCAAAAGCTAATACATATCTATTTACATGTCTACAGTTACACATTATCTCGATAAGATATTCTTATTGCCACATTAAGATACCTCTAATTAGATTTCACTAACCTAATTTATGTCTTGAACAAATCTTAATTGAACTAGTTCAATTAAGTCCTCCTTATTGTATCTTTTATTTAATTAAGTCATACTTAATTAAATCCTGAATGTAATCCAACAAATCTATCTTATTGTGTGTAAACCATTACGTTCCCAACATGCTGGCAATAAACATAATTAATCTTATCAATCATGTTCATAGATTAAGAGTGAGATTTAGCAACCTATCATGACTACACAAATGTTGAAGAGTTAATGTGACCTTGTTAAAACCTTTTAGTAACCAGCCTATCAGTTGTAATATGTTCATTTTACCAAATATCCTAGAATGAGAATAAGCATGGTGCAATCTCAACTCATTCTTTAATCCATGTTAGATCTTATAACTTATGGTTAATGATCATGAATCTATAATGAATAATTCCTCATAATTCCTCACAGCTCACTATGCTCTAGCCATAGAATTTAATATAATTAATCATAGTTAAGATCATTCAAGATACGTCTACAATGTCACTAGCAGTGGTGAATCATTTGTGGATCACTCATCTATCTACAATATGCTTCATGTCATACCCAAAACTAGTTTTCCTTTGGCATCTTTGTGGACCTATTTGTGATGATCTTTAAGTATCACACTCCTCATAAAGATGATCTGATATCATAAGTCTGAGAACTATTCACACGACTAACACATGAAAACATATTCTATAGACACTTAAGTGATTAATACTAAATAGAGTTCTCATACGGGCCAGGTTCAATGAACTTGTTTCCACAAAATAGGTACCACAATGCCATCCCAAGTATCTCGCATACTTCAACCTATGTTGCTTACTTGTTAAGCAACAAGGCATAGCACGTGCTAATCTCTGAGCATTACCAATGCTCTATCTTTACAATACGATGGTCAAGAACATTTTGAGAAATCTAGTTTTGATGCATAAGGATCCCATAATTGCAAAACTTTGCAATTCCTTTGTAAGGCCCTTTAAGCTTAATGGGCTTTATTTAGTTAGTGACTTCATGATAGTTAATTAGGCTACTAACATGAAGGAAAACCTTGTGTTACTTTAACTAGTAACTGATATGTGTCAGAATATGGCTCGAATATGAATCCTAACCAGCTTGACTTAAAATGACAAATGTATCTCTTGTTTATATATATATATATATCATTATTTTTTATTTCAATATAGGGACCATTTCTTTATTATCATATTATTCTTTATTTTTTTATATATGGGGATTAAGTTGTCGAGATGAATCGTTCACCCGACTTAGCTCTAAATAGTCGTTATGAAACGACCATTTTTCTAGAGTTGCTGCCAATCTTATTTATGCTAGGTGAGATTGGACATCTATCGGAGTCTATATTTTAAGGATTTCGAAACCCATAAAAACAAACTTCGAGGTTTATGCTCATACTAGAGATCACTTGAAAGGGTCTGGGAGTCGGTTACAATCACAAGTAAGGATTAACCTTCTCGAAATGGTCGATGATCAGTACCTTGTTAATCCTATGTTAACATAAATTTTTATTTTTATTTTATTTCAATATTTGGTATTTAATTATAATTCCCATAATATTTTATTAAATATATTTATTATTCTAGATGAGAAAATTGAGTTTTAATATTTTGAAAATCAAAATATCTTCTATACCCTCTCGGAGTACCAAGAGAACACAAAGATCTTATCATTCTCTATCGTACTCCTCTAAAACCTATGGAGTACAAAAGGTTTTATCAAAAAAAATTCTTGATTTTCATTTTGAAAAAGGTGTCTCGTTATTAAAACAATCCATAAAACCCCTCGCATACTATGGTAGGAATTCTACGTATTAATTTAATTAGGAGACATTACCTTAATTTTAAAAAATATATTTGATTTTATGAAAAATATTAAGCCTAAAAAACCTAAAAACGGTCCAATATGACGAACCTATTCCTAATGTGTACTTTTGACATCAAAGTATTCCAGTGGACATATAGGACTTGGTTCTAATACGAAATTATAAAACTGCCCTTAAGGTATACCTTTGACATAAAAAGTATCCCGATTATCCTAATAACTAAAAAATGATTATAAAAGTTTGAACCCATCCCAAATATGCACCTTTAGCCTAAAAGCACCTCGGTGCTTATCTAAGACTCAGCTCGAGAAAAATTACCATAATGCCCTTAGGGTATACCTTTGACATGAAAGTATCCTAGTACCTTAATGGACACTAAAGTGATCTTAGAAGGCTAAACCAATCCTAAATGTTCACATTCGACTAAAAACATTCCGGTGAGAAAAAATTATCGAAATGCTCTTAAGATATACTTTCGACATAAAAGTATTCCAATAACTTTAAAGGACACTAAAATGATAATGAAATAACGAACCTACCCTAAATATGCACCTTTGGCATAGAAGCATCCCGGCTACTATCTAGGACTCGATTTAAAATAAAATTACCAAAATGCTCTTAGAGTATATCTTCGACTTGAAATTATCCTGGTAACCTTAATGGACCTTAAAATGATCTAGGAAGGTTGAAACAATCCTAAAAATTCACCTTTAGCATAAAAGCATCTTAATAAAAATTATCAAAATGCCCCTAGGGTATACTTTTAACATAAAAGTATCTTAGTAACCCTCAAGGACACTAAAATGATGATAAAATGATTTTTCTGCCCTAAAGGTTGAAATTAACATGTCAAAACTGACTTAAAATGCAAAATTTACAAGTAAGCCCTTTAACTTTTAAAAATTATATTTCGTACCCTACAGAAAACCGAGAGAATACGAAAGGTTTTAAAAATTTCTATATCCCTACGGAAGACCATAGGAATAATAAAAATATTTAAGTGTGATAAAAATGACCATGTTACCCATAAATACTAAAATTTGCTATATGTCCCAAAACTTTCTAATTTTGCATTTAGCTCCCTACATAAAAAACACTAAAAAAATCATCAAACATGTGAAAATAAACATGCAAAACATAGCAAATATATTCATGAAGATTCGGCCAAACATATTGGCCTTGAAACAAAATTTTTCAACATTTTACAAAATAGTCCTTAAACTTTTTTAATATTTACATTTAAGTCCCTAAAAAACTACAAAATCACACCAAAAAATCATTAAATCATGGAAAAAATACACATGAGAGTTTAGCCAAGCACCTTTGGCCATAAAACACGTTTTCATGTATTTTGCAATTTAGTCCCTAACTTTTCTAAAATTACAAAATGAGCCCCAAAATGTTAAAACACCTAAAATATGCTAAAAAACACACAAAATCAGTTTCCAAACAGCCCATGAAACCCTTGGCCAACCCAAAAATGGTACCAAAAATTTATGTATTTTGCATTGTAGTCCTAGAACTTTTTAATATTTACAAAATAAGCTAAATAAAATTGAAACATCACAAAATCAGCCCTAAACAATTCAGCCAGTGTGGTATTTCAACAAGAAATAATTTTCTTCATCACATATTTTCATAAATATTAACATCTACATATGTTGCAATTTTTACCAAGCATGAATAAGCATGAAAATATAAAAATAATGAACCAATCAATATAAAACAACAAGAAAATATTAACAAAAATTATATAAACATGTAGTCATGAAAATAACAATATAAACATCAACAAACACAAATAATCTCAAAGAAGATCAAACTAGTTTTAACAAAAATTAACTAAAGCAACAAAAATAAAAAACTTTAATCATAGCCATCATACTTGGTCTTTGAACATGAATCAAATTTCATGAGCTCAAGTATTCATTTGGCTCATTAAAAAGAAGATTCAAACAAAAAATTAAAAAAAAAAGAAATTTACAAGAACTTTACCTTAGAAGAGCTTGAAAATCTATGTATTTTAGTGTTTTTTTTTTTTTCCTTTTTCCTTAAGCCTAAAAACTTCAAATGAAAGAATCAAACTCCTATTTATAAGAGTTGATGGACGGGAACGTGGTGGAGCTTCCGCCAAATTCTACAATTTTCTTTATTTTCATTTATTTATTAAATTTGATTTGATTTTTGGCACCTTCATTAGATTTTTTTGGCAATTTGCTTTGATTTAAATTTATTATTTTTTTCTTATTATGAGTGATGTCATGCATTACGTTATTGATTTCTAGAGCATTTTATATGATATTTGTATTAATATATAAAATTATACCATAAAAATTAATTACAATGATTAAATTATAAAAATTATGTATTTGAAATAAAATTCTATGTGAGCAATTTAATGTATCATGATAATAAAAATAATTTTTTATTTAAAAAAATTTAAAAGACTGAACTCGTAAAAAATTATGAGAAAAGCCTTATCAAGAAAAATTGTTATATGTGAAAAACACAAAACTCATAGAATAAAATAAAATTTGAAAAACTGATTTAATATGAATCAAATAATAATATTTAAGAATTTTAAAAATTATAAAGCAAGAAAAATCCTCCCAAAAAAATTTACAGAGTAGAAAACTCTATATCTTGGTAACATAAAAAAATTCTAAAACATAAAATAAATTCAATTTTTCAGAACTGATTTAATGTGAATTAAAGAATAATATTTTATGAATTTTCAAAATTATAAACCGAGAAAAATTCTCCCAAAAATTTGTAGAGTAGAAAACTCTGTATTTTGGAAACAGGAGAAATTATAGAAGAAAATACAAAACTCATAAAATGAAATAAATTTTGAAAAACTGACTTAATATGAGTAAACAATAATATTTAAAGAATCTAAAATATTATAAAGCGAGAAAAATCCTTCCGAAAAAAAATTTACGAAATAAAAAACTTCATATTTTGAAAACGGGAAAATTTTCAAAAAGCAAATGCAGCATAAAATAAAATAAAATTTTCAAAACTAATTTAATATTCAATTAATGAAGATATTTAAAAAATTTCAAAAATTATAAACTTGGGAAAAGTCTCCTCTAAAAATTTATAGAGTGAAAAACTCTGTGTCTTAAAAAAAGAAAATTCGAAAAAGAAAATACAAAACTTATAAAATAAAATGAGTTTTAAAAAACTGATTTTATATGAATTGAAAAATAATATTTGAAAAATTTTAAAAATATAAACTAAGAAAAATGCTCCTGAAAAAATTTACGAAGTAGAATACTATGTATTTTGAAAACAGGAAAAAAATTTAAAACTTATAAAATAAAATGAATTTTGAAAAATTGATTGAATTTAATTAAATATGAATATTAAAAGAATTTTGAAGTTCAAAACTCGAAAAAATTTCATCGAAAAATTTTACAGATAAAGAAATACTCGTGTTTTAAAGCCAGGAAAATTTAAAAAATACATTGAAACTTATATAAAATGAATTAAATAAAATATATTATCCAAAATATTAATTTACAAAATGGTAAAGATGAAACTATGAAATTCAAAAGAATTTTACTAGAAAAATTTCACAAGTATAATACTCGCAATACTATAAAAAATTTTAAAATTAATTATAAAAATAGACAACCTGACACCTTATGGTATAAAATGCTAATATAAATTTTCTTTGAATATTTCTATTTTTTCAGAATGCATATCAGCATAAATATCACACATGTATTAGTAAAAATATACGAAGGTTAATTTCTCAAATTTAACGAAAAATTTTAAAAAATTCCTAAAAATGAGAAATTTAACTGTGATATCATCTGTAGAGATAAATTTTCAAAATTTGAAAAGAAACTATTTAAAAATATGTATTTCTTAAATATTCACCTTGTAAATCCAAAATTAGATATCAAAATATGACTTTTTTATTACATGAACTTACGACTATTTAAATTATGACTAAAAAAGTCTTAAAAATGTCTTGTTCATCTGAAAAAGATTATTTCTAATTAGGATGACAATTAAGTTCTCGATCTTAGATATTTAAGATTATTGAAAAAAATCTGAACAAAATTAAATGTCTACAATATGCAGTTAATTAATTGTATATCGTATATCCTATATCTCAAAATGATTGGTTCAAGAGCATCCAGTAACAGGTATACCCACTCAGAGTGAGCAATTGATGAATTTGGTTCGGAACTTTGGACAATAATAATTTTCAATATTTAACTACCAACGATGTTAGGCATTTTTACAAGGATATTGTTTTTTTATTAATTCTCATAATATCGATAATTTGAAATTATTGATCAAAATTCATTTTTTTAATATAGAAAGAAATCGTCATCTTTTGATGGCGGTTTCCTTCCATTTAGCGTCTAAAAAAAAGCCACATATGGAATCCATTTCTAGCAAAACCATTTTCCATGTGCAGGGTGGCTTCTATGCAAGCAAGATGAAATTTGTTTTCACATATCAACTTCCCATTAAATTTTTTAATACTTTTAATTATATTCTAAAAAATTAAAAATAAATAATTTAATTAAAGTTTTATATTTAAAATATTTTATAACATTTAAAAATAATTTTATAATTAAAAATATAATTTTATATTTTCAAGAGTAATTCTTTTGTTTACGAAAATATTTTGACTTTGTAGTTCAGAAATCACCTATACGGACAATGGTTTGTAGACGCCTTAAATTTTTCTTTTGTTGCAATGGATATAAGTAGCGATATCTTGGTTAAGCCTAAAAACAACCCTTCATATGGATGATTTTAAAATTACAAATTCAAAAAAGTAACGATTATTTTGGAAATATAAAATCACATTTCAATTTTTAATTTCTTTTTAATTGTGAAATTATAAAAAATTTATTTAATTTTAATTCCTTTTTTAATGATATAATTAAAAAATTTAAAAAATTAATGGGAAGTCACTCTCATGCAGGGTAGCTTACCGTAGTATTTACATATGATTGATGGTGACTTTCGTACATATATATATTTAGATTAAAGGAAGGGATCGTTTTGTTTCTATATTAAAAATGAGTACATTTTGGTAAAAAAATTTCAGAATATCATGTGGTTTTCTTTCTATATTAAAAATGAGAATGCATTTTGTTTAAAGATTAAACGAAGGGGTGGCTTTGTTTCTACATTAAAAATGGGTACATTTTGGTTTTCTTTCTATATTCGAAGATGTTACCATCAACATTCCAAATGCCGACGATCTTCGAGCGTCAACCAATTGTAGAGGGCAAATAAGTAATTTGAGTATGAAGCCGTACCTTAGAAAATTGAAGAAAAAAAACTTTCACTGTTATTTCGCGCTTCATCAATTGTCTGTGTGAGTCTGTCAGTCTCTTCCTTTCCCTCTCTCTTTTAACTCCCCGTCATCTCTGTCTTCCTCTTTTTTCCATTCCTATTTTTATTTCTGTTTCTATAAAACAATCCCGTAAACCCTAATAAATCCTTTGCATATTCCCAATCTAACTTTCCACAGAAAACTATCACCGGCATTTTCATTTTTCTTTTCTCTTTCAGTCCAGGTCTTACTTTCGCTGATCATGCTCTTTTTCAAACTTTGGTTTTCTTCTTTCTTCATTTTGATTTTTTCTAATTCAACCTTTTTTTTTTTATCATTCTTATCCTAGAGTTGAAGAGTCTTAGATTAATTTTGTGTTTTCTTTTCGCATAGACTACTTTTTATTTATATATCGTTTGCAAAAGCTTCTTTTCTTTTATCTTTTTTTTTTTCTCTGTCCTTTGTTTTCTATTTCAATGAATTTTTTGTTATAAGAAATTTTTTTTTTTCGAAAAAAATAAAAATTTTGCACAAAATATTTGAAAAATGTCTTTTCAAGCTTCTTCATGTCTGTTTTTTTTTTTGGTGGATTGATCGTGGCATTTTCTTGATTTTTTTTTTTTTTTGTTATTTGTAGCCGGAAGCAGACGTTTTTAAGCTTCATCTTTGTTTTCGAAAGAAGCGGAGATTCTTGATCATGAAAAGCTTTTCGTTTTAAGAAATGTTACTATTTCAAAAAAAAAAAAAAAGAAAAAAGAAGGAAAAAATTTTTGCACAAAAATTTTTGAGAATTTTGGTTTTAAGCTTCTTCATCTCTGTTTTTAATGGATTGATCATGACATTTTCTTTATTTTTTTTTTATTCGTAGCAAGAAGCTGACATTTTTATCTTAGAGACTCAGTTTATGAATATGTGAAATTGGTTTCACAGTGTAGATCCTTCGAGTTGATTTCTTAGAATTTTTTTAAACTTGAATTTTGAAATGGCTCATGCCTTTGTTTTTTGGTCTCAAGTAATTGGCATTGAGGCTTGAATTTAGTTTTAATGAGTTGCTCAAAGTTGCAAAGAAAAAAAGAAACAACAAGAAAAGAATTGATGTAGCTAAGTTTCGAAAATTTTCACTATGCTAGTGAAGTACGGTTATTCTTTGGTACAAGAGTAAAGATTATGGCTCGAACCTAAGATTTCTACCTAGCGTTCAAGCATAAAATCCCAAAATTTGTTATTGTTTATGCATTTGTATTCCACACCGATTTAGAATTATGGCTTTGTTACAGGCTGCTTTTCCAGTTGAAATGGCTTGTAGCTTCTTGCTTTTTAATTTGATAATGCACTTCTTTTCCTGCTTGCTCATTAAAAATATAAGAGTATACAAATGTTTCTGAAAAGCAAATGCATGATCTGATTTACGTTTCATAACAATTATGTTTGGATTGGTGTTGCATTTTGCCGCTTCTTCCATTCTCAAATCTGACTTTTGTTTCTACCATTTGCTTTTTCTTATTATTCTTTAAAAAAAAGTAAAAATGGTCTATCGTGGTTGAAAGGTGTTTTAATTGTTTTCCATGCTTGCTGACATTTTCCTTTTTATTTTTTTCCCCTTTCCTTTTAGTTAGGTTCTGCTGTTTTTACACTATCTTTATGTTAATTTCGTTGCAAAATTGGAAGTTTATCTCAATTATTTGATAACCTTGGAAAAGATGCTTCTTGCATTTCAAACTTATCTCTCTTTTGAAAAGATTGTGCTTGGAGATATTCCTTTTTATTGATTTTTTGTCTATATTCTAAGTTTTTGTATCTGTCTTCATTTTATGGGTATTGAAGTTAAATTTGAACCCACAAACAATCTGTTATATTAAGTTATTCTACTTATATGATTATCAGTGCATATTCTTCATATTTATAGACATTTTTGTGGTTGACTTCTTTTCTAGGTGGGCAAATGCTTACCTTTATAATTTTGTTTCTTTGGCATCAATAGTACTTTAAATGTGTTGAAGAGTAATGAACTTGTATTTTTTTTTTTTTTTTGAATAACAGCATGGGTGCTGGGAGGAAGACACAGACATTCACTGTGAGTGAAAAAGCTCAGCAGCGGTTTACGGTGAATTGTAGTGCAACTGCCAGGAATCTTAGGAAGAGTGATCTAGCTGGTGTTATCTTTGGATGCAAACATAATACATATGGAGAATGTTTGTCTAAGAAATTGTTTGGTTGGTTTCCTATCTAACAGTTTTCCTTTCAGGAGCAAACAATCTACTTTTTGATGAGCATGTGTACATAATTTTGTCCAGAGTCTTCTGACAAAAACGGTATTTAAATTTTTTTAACAGGATTACCTTCACCTCATTATTCGTATGTAAAGAACATCGAACCTGGTTTGCCACTATTCTTGTTCAATTATAGTAACAGGAAGCTCCATGGTATATTTGAGGCTGCAAGCTCAGGAAAACTGGCTATCAGCTCCAGTGCTTGGACCACAGATGGTTCGGAGAACACCCCTTATGCTGCACAGGTATTAATTGTGATTGTACTGTGTACTTTAAATTGTTTTTGAGCATCTATTATTCAAGTTTTCTGATAATTTGATCAAAGTCTAGATGCGTAATACAAATAATCTTTCTGCATTTGTTTTTTAAGGTTAAAATTCAAATACGGATGCTATGCCAGCCGTTGCTGGAAGATCAGTTCCAGCCAATAATTGCAGATAACTATTATGAACGAAGGCATTTTTGGTTTGAACTAGATCAAGCTCAAACAAGCAAGTTGATATCTGTGTTTTCCTCTTCACCTGTAATAACTAGTACTTTCCTCTCAAAGAAAACTCAAAATATGGGTGCTCAACTCAAAGCATTAAGGGCCCCCAACGCAAAACAAGAATGTGATTCCAGAGAGAGATCTACTTTAAAATTAGGGGTTTCTAATAAGAATCCAACCAGCATGGGATGCTCCACTTTGTATCCTAGTGTTGGGCACTCTTTTTCTTCTGTGATGAGAGATATGAATATTTCTGTTGCACAAAAACCTCAGTCTAATGTAGGGTGGTTCACTTGGAAAGAACCTGGTTCAAGAGAAGAAAGACAACAGTTCACAGCTTCACTTAACAATGAACTCACATCAAATCATAAGCAGGGTGCTGTGTACCAGAACTTAAACTGTGATACCTCTTACTCTAGTGTTGTGAGATGTCCACAGAAAAAGTGGAGTGCTTTATTCAAAGAGGAAACTTGTTCTGATGCGACAAAGGAAGTTGAAGAATTCAATCTTCCATCTTCAAAAGTGAATCTTGTTCATTTAGATCTTCAAGATTGTTTGGATGAAAGTAGTGAGGCTTCAAAGGCTCAGTCAAACCTAGAGGATTTTCGAGAATATGGCAAAGTTGCAAACCTAAAACCAAATTGTGAAGCCTTTTGTTCTTCTGTGGTGACAGAACCAAGTACCTCTTGTCTTCACAGCTGTTCATATGAAACCTTACCCATTGGTGGGGCAAGAGAGGAAAGAAAATATGTTCATTTAGCAGCTTTGAAGGTGAATCTTCCTATTTCAGACAAGTTTCACAATGAATGGAACTCTTCCTGCATGTCATTTGGTCTGGAAGAGGAAAAACGTCATTTGCAAGTTCCTAGAGAGGAAAACCCATCAGAATTACCTGGGGAAGATACATTGTTCAAATTGGATCGTGAGTGTTCTTTGTTTCCATTTGTGCCTAGAGAGATAGTTCCGAAACAGAATCAATTAGAAGACCCTGAAGTTGAGTCGACTAATCTCTCTTTTCCAGAATTAGCATTGGCCTACGAAATGAACTCTTCTAGTATTCACTCTACGGTAGCCAAGGTACCTCTGTCGCTACATTCTTTAATTTTTCCATTTTTATGTGCTTAGTTGCTTACCCTTATTATGATGTGCTATGTTCATATAGTTGTTATTTGAAGTGGGGGAGTTGAGGTTGTCTCAGTTCAAACAAGCTCAAAAGGTCAATTCTTTAGAGCAAAAGCTGGTATGATATCTAATTTCTGAGAGTTGTTTCCTTTTATTTTAAACTTTGCACTTCCTCCTACAGATTCATATCATTGCATATGATAGTTATGTGGTTATAGTGCCAAATATATATCATATTTATTATTAATGCTCTTGAAACATGACTCTCCCTTGCTAAACATAGTGCTTGTCCTAGTTGCAACTAGGACACCTAACGTTGTCATTGGTAGTTAAGCCAGCGGCAAACTGCCAAATGAATCCTGCTATTTTTCACTTTCTACTTCTAGTTTCTAGCTGTTAATTTTACACTTGCACTCCTGGTAATTAAGGTGGGATTTGCGTAACAAACATCCCTTTGTTACGCAATTCATAATACATCCATAAAGAAATTCTCCTTTTTAATTACTACAGAGATGTATTATTAAAGTTAGCATGTAGATTGAAGGCAAATAAGTGATCATACTTAAAAGCTTTTATCACATATCAAGTGGGTTTAATGCAAAATTTGATCTTGTTTAGTGAAAACTGGTTTTGTTTAAGCCGAAAAGTTGTTTTATTACACTCCTAAGCTATTTCTCCCTCCCCCTTCTCCTACCCCCCTCCCCCCCCAAAAAAAAAAAAAAGAAAAAAATTGACTTCAGCCCTGACGTAAGTCCCCCTTTCTGACGCTAATTAATTTTCTAGAACCTTTTAGTATCGTTGAAATGTTGCTTCAAATGAATTTTGTCGACAATTTGCAAGCATCAGCTAAAACGGTTGTTGATGTCTGTATACAACACCTTTGGTTATCTTTGGCCCTTTTTCATAATTGTGCTGTATATAACCTCTTTTTCTTCTTGAAGCCTTTTCACTTTTTTTTTTTTTTTGGTGTTATGATATAGTGTATTTTTTTTTTTTCAAAAATTTTTCTATGTTGCTGCATTTTTTTTTAAGTATGACATTATTCTTGACAACTGACTCTTCTTAGCAGTTTATATCAGCACATTTTGGAAATGCTGGCTTTGATTATTTCTTTACTGGGCTGTGATTTCAGGTTCAAATAAAAAAAAATATGGTTTTGGTTTCCAGATTTAGGGTTTTTTAATCTATGTGCTTTTAAAACTGTGTTATAACTTTTAACTCGCTGTTTTGCATATGCTGGACTGAAGGAAAGGAAAATTTATGCTTACTTTCTTGAGTGGTGACTTTGATGGGGACAGCAATTTTGATGTTGGAGCAACTTTTCGTTTTAGGTTGAATCAAGATTGGAAATCCAACAGTTGAAAGACCAGTGCAGGACGTTAGAAACTGGGTTTGTGTCAAGGGGTGTTGAGGCAGACGACTTAGAAGAAGAGAAGTTTCAATTAGTGGATGACAGACTTTGTCCGCTTGGTGATGCATCCATATGTATGGTGGGAGGATTTGATGGTTGTTCATGGTTATCTGCTTTGGACATCTACTCTTCTTCTCAGGACTCGATGAGAACATGGACCTCAATGAGCTTTCTACGTACGCATGCCTCAGTAGCAAAATTCAGTGATGAATTGTATATTTTGGGTGGCTTAGATGGTAATTTATGGTATGACACAGGTATGATTGTTCTCTTTAGGCTTTCGTTTTGTGCAACCACTTTCTACGTAAAATAATTGTGCTTTTGTGCTTGTTGCCCCTAGTTGAATCATACAACCCACTAACCAATCAGTGGACTACTCATCCCCCATTGAATCAAAAGAAAGCAAGCTTTTCTGTACTTGCTTTAGAAGACAGCATGTTTGTCTTTGGAGGTGGAAATGGAGTTGAATGTTTGTCAGAGGTAGAAAGGTTTGATCCAAACATTGGAAGGTGGTTTCCTATTCAGTCACTATTGCATAAGGTATATTGTAATGATAGCTTGTATAGACGTCGTATTGCTGGAAGCTTGTATAGACTGGTATAATCCAATGCCTTGGGTTGCCAATTAGTTGTGAGCCTATCGACCACAAAGAGGCTGCTTTGACAGTGTGGAAAAGATATCAAACTGTTCATTTCTCTCATAAAACTTTATTTGCTACCATCATGATCTCAACTTTTCCTGATCCCTAACTAATGCCATTTTGTTTTGAAGAGATTCGCTCCTGCTACAGCAGAAGTCCATGGGATACTTTATGTTTCCGGAGGATACGATGGAAAGGACTATTTGAAGTAAGTAATTTTTATTTATTTTTTTATTTTAGTTTTGATGTTCAGACTTCAGAGTTGTGTTCACGTTCATGATTCATCTATACTGGTGTGTTTTAAGACTGATGGTTATCCATCATCCATGTAAAAACCAACGTTCTAAGTTATTGAAAGGGGACAAAAAACATTCCAAGTGTGTTACACCCAGTATTTACTCTTGTATTTAAAACCTTTTATTATTTGCGCAATACATTTAATATTGAGGTTTGCCATACCACAACCATTTGTGGCTTTACATTGGGGCTCTTCCCTGTCCCCTCTCTATTCTTGAGTGGCAAAGGGATAGGCTGGAGATAGTAGGTAATTGATGGGGGGCTGTTATGTCTTTGTTGTGAAAATATTTAGCACGTTGATTTAGTTGTGAAAACCTCCCCATCTTAAAAATCTAAGTATTGCAGAGAGTCCTTGAACATCCATGACCATTATTTAAGCATTCCAATTTGGTTTGCCTAGGCTTGTTAAAGCTATAAATGGGACATAATAGAAGTCAATGAATGACCCGATCTGCATTAGGGAAGTGGGGATCAGCTGTTGCCTCATTCGCCTGAATATGGGTTGTTTACCTTTTTCTTTTTTTTTTTTTATACATCATATAAATCTGAAGGGCATTTTTTTTTATGTTGACTTTTCACAGGTTCTTGATAAATTAATATAACAAGGATAACTTTTAATTTAAATCATCAAATTCTAGGCCAAAAATATTTAGGAATCATTACTCAATGTCAGGTCCTTTTCTATCTATCTGGTGGTTCAATTTCTAATAGAAAAGATGTAGTAATTATAGCATTGATTTTGGAGGCTTGAAGGAGAAGCAATAAATAAGAAGAGCATTCATCACCTTGATTTATTTTACCTATTTCATCTTCATGGTCATGTTGTGCCCTTAACTCTTCTAGAAGGAACTTGGTCTTTTCCATCAGTAATAGAGTTAAGCTTAGATTTTTTATTTGTGTTTAAAGCACATCAGTCTTAAAATGGGAAATTCATAAATCGAAAGCCTATTTTTATATCCTAATGATGTTCTTTTGCGGACTTTAAAAAAGTGTAAACTACTTGGGGTCCTACTACATTTTTATTGTTGGCTGTTACGTTTCATCTACTAAAATCTCAGATCAATAGAAAGATTGGATCCTCGGGAACATTCATGGGAAAAACTTGAAAGCATGGCCAAAAAGAGAGGATCTCATTCGTTGGTTGTTCTCAACGAAAAGCTGTAAGTTATTTCCGTCATGCTGTGGGGTGATATTTGAAATGTACTTGTAAAGACATCTTTACCCTTTTACTTGTGCATATAAAGCTTGATTCACCCCCCCATGTTATATAAAATTTTTGTTGTTCTAGAAAATGAATTATTGTTATTATTTTAATAGATTTAATTTTTCCTTTCCGAGTTAAGATGATCCAATTTAATTATTATTTGAAATTTTGATATGCAATAGGTGGGTTTGATGGAAGCAGAATGGTGTCAACAGTAGAGGTATTTGATCCTCGTGGTGGTACTGGTGGTACGTGGATGATGGAGGAGTCGATGAAGAATTCAAGGGGATATTTTGGAAGTGTTGTGATTGGAGATGAAATACATGTTATTGGGGGGTTACAGTGTGATAAGGAAGTTCTGGACAAGGTATGTATGCATGCTTGTAACTGACTGCTCCCTCCCTAATCTTCGACGTATAAATAAATAAATAAATAAATGCCAAAGAAGGAAAGGAGGGGTTTCTTTTCTTCAACATAATTTTTCATATTTGCAGGTGGAGTCGTACAAGGATGGTGAAGGGTGGCAAGTGAAGAAGAATTGGAAGGCCATTGGAAAACGATGCTTCTTCTCCGCTGTCCTTCTGTAACTATAAGGAATCTCATATCATCCCATCCCATATACTTGTTTTTTTTTCTTTTTTTCTGTACGTATATCCATCCATGTTCACATGTGCAACTGCAACATTACTCTACAAATGAAAATGCACTATTAGTGCCTTTTGCAATGTAGATTTTTTTATTTTGATCCAATGCCGTCATAATAGTTTGTGAATAACTTCAATACGTGTCCGGTTGTGTTCATTTAACAAATGAATAAGTTAATCAAATGATTTTGAACGAGATTTTAAGATTCCTTTATTAATCAAATGATTTTGAACAAAGTTTGCTCAATTCATTTATACTTCCAAACAAGTGCATTATTGGTTCAAAACTCATTATTTATTTGTTTGAATATAATATAAGTAATAGTATTAATATTTGTTAATATATATTTTTTTATTTATCAATATATTTACTAGTTTTTATTATTGCTGGTTGTGCGTGAGAGTGGTTCAGGAAGCTGTTTAATGGTAGTGCCTAATGAGAAACAGGAGGCTAGTTTTTTTTTTTTTTTTTTTTTTTTTTTTTTTCTTTTCGGCTAAGATTTTTTTTGTGTATATTTTTTATTCGAATAAACCTGTCTGGACAGATCTAGTGGATCTAAACCAATTTTAATTGACAAGCCAAGCAAATCGCTGGACAAAGTTTTAAAAATGTCAATAGAATTTTGCTCGAGTTGGATTAATTAATGAACTATCTTTATTTTTAATAATGTATTTGGTTTATTGTAATAAAAATTTTATTATGAACATGTTTAGCCTCATTGATGACAATTTAAGTTCTCTCTTGTTCTCGCTGCCCTATTAATTTCTTGTACAACCCAAATTGGTGTCTTCAAAAATGTTGACACAAAACACCTAACAATCCCCATATTCTCCTCGGGGACGACCTTGTCTGGCACTTTCCCTAGATTAGATGCATCTCTTTCCTTATGGTCTGTAAAAAACCTAGTTTTTGACGCCATGGATCTTCCTTTCCTTCAAAATCCTGGTCCAACCTTTTGTAAGTGCATAGCTTTCACTACTCTTCCAATAACAAAAACCTCCATATTTTTCCCATGTTATCCTTGAAATTCATTAAAACATCCTTCAAAGAGATCCCAATGCAAAGGAAAATACTTGTTAGCATGTTGTTTTGGTATCACTATTCCGGTAAGCTTCCCAACGTCACTTGGTGTAGCAAACTTTTCGAAAACGTATTCGCAAGCTCCTTCGAAAGGGTCAAATCCAGGTAAACCCGGAACCCGTTTTACTTATCTTCTCTTCTCAGTGTCGTGATATGCATAAGTATGCTCACTATTCTCAAGCTCATTAGCATCTGTGTGTTTCCTTATCATATCCACAATCTCTTCCTTGGAATGAGAAACCAAGAAAAAGTTTTGGAAGTTATCTTCATCCGTATCTGTTGGCTTGAAGTTTGTGAATGCATTTTGGCCACAGAACCTTAATGCAGCAACGTCATAAGCCTTAGCAGCTTCTTCTTCTACATTGAATGTTCCCAACCACACCCATTGATTCTTCTTATATATTTGTGCTCCCTATCTGCCAGTAGGCTAGGAGACTACTCCCTTGTACTTTGAAGAAGGTAGCTTTCTCGGAGTGGATTGGGCGTCGATGCCTCTTTCGAATGCTTGACATGAATTCTCAGGGGACTTCCGGGCTGCAAAAAGTCGAATATGTTGCCATTGATTTGATTGAACCAAATCACTTGAGTCCTGCTCTAACAAATATATACATCTCAATATTTAATCTTGGTGATATTTCAGCTATTGAAACATAATGGCTAAAATGAGATGGTTCATAGTATGGATACTAGAGTGGGATATATACGGGAAAGGTGGGTGGGGACCCGCTTTGCCAAATTGAAGGGGTTCCGTGAGTGTAATGAAGCCATGGTTGTACAAATTTGTAGCCAGACAAGCCTTACTCCCAGACAACAACATTTCCTTTTATTTTCATCACTAGATTCCTTCACTTGGTGTTTCCTGCTTTCAACCTTATCCAATTTCCACAAACACACCCCTTTCCCCACCCAAAAAAAAAAAAACAAAGAAAAAGGTTCAATATATTTTTCCTATATTTTCTTTAAATAAATACTTTAATAAAAAATAAAACTATATATTATTTATTTTATGCATACCCTTCGGGGCAAACCGAAAATCAGACAGCTCAAAATCAGACAAAATAGCAATAATCCACAAATAGTGCGTCATTCATATGTATACAGCAGTTGCAAAATTGGTTGCGTGGAAGTGGGATGAGTTGAAGTTCCAAGACATACACATATATATGTGACAAAATGTTATTGGATGTCTTAAAAATGTTGTTTTTATTAGACAGGTCCCGTAAGGAATTGGTGATGACATTACAAACGTGGTTTGTTTGTTCATGCACTTGCAATTAATTGAAAACAAATAATTTCCATAAAAAGGAGAAGAAATGGCACGTGAAGTGCCAGTGCTCATTTCTTATATTATACGCAGATAAGTCAACAAGTTATTAGTAAGGTTTGGTGATCATAATAAATCATTGATAAAGTTGTCTACATTTTTTTTTCTTTTTTAATATTTGGAGATAAACCCTTTAATGAGAGAAACTATATATCTTGATATTAATTTTTTTATAAAGAAATTCTTTTTTATTGTTTTTGTTTTTGTTGTTGTTTTTTCCTCTCAAAGTCGAGGGATGGAAATATAAATGAAATTTGTAAGCAATACTTGTTTTCATTTTAAGATGACGTAGATGTTAAGATTTAAATTTCATATTACACTTACTGAATATTATTTTTTAAAGATAATTATACAAACCAACTTCATTAATCTCAAAATTCAATTTAGGGTGACTTTGGAAAGCAACAGAAACTATTTGAATTGATATGTTCAAATAATCTAAGTGATTATTCGTTTGCAGTGTTTGTAAAAATCTATGTTTTTTAGGCATTTACAGCTTAGAATTTAATAAAGAATTATATTAATGGAAAGAGTAAATTAAAGTAATTATTGTAATTAGATAACAGTATTAAAATTTAACCAAACATAAAGAAAAAAAAAACCAAAAATTTGAGAACAAAATATTTGCCCCAACGAATTATTAAAAATTATTAAATTTACTTATTTTCTTTTAAATTTCTCCAAGTACATATGAATTTGCTCTTCATTAAATGTTTTCTATATTTTGTGACTATCAGTTTTAAACTTGAAAATGACCCATTACTTTGTCCACAAAATGACACAATTCTTTCTTTATTAAAGCTAGATATTGGTCTTATTTTATCCCTGAAATTATCAGTCGTAACATTTTTTTTCCCTTTAATGATTGTAAAAGAAAATATAGACTTACCTTCATTGTTATGATTTTACTCAGAAGTTTGAAAACAAAATAAAATAAAAGTAAAATGTATGTCAAAATAAAAAAATTGAACGTACATAATATCTTTTAAGAAATAAAAATATATTTTATTGAATGATGAATTAAATTATAAAATAAATGCTCACACACCTATGCTCATATGTTCTTAAACAAACTGATGAACAAAATATGGAAAATAAGTACAAAAACGCAAAAATAATGTAGCTTTGAAAGAAAAATTGCAAATTGAAAAATAAAAAATAATGGATAATTTATATTATAAGTCATTGAACTTGACATTAACTTTCATGTAAGTCTAAAATCTTTAATTTTATCAAATTAAATCATTAAAATTTTATTACCAATAATTAAGTCAAATAATGTTAACTTTGTTAAATAATTTTAATGAAAAAACTAACTTAATATGCATACCGTAAAAGAAGAATTACTTTGTTGAGTAATTCTATGTTTGGTGGCAGAGATGGACACCGAGGAGGTTCATGTGGGGGTGACTTTGGTGGTGACAAGGGAGGTGCCCCAGCAGACTTCCAGCCATCTTTAGGGTAATTTCACATTTTAAATTTGAATTTTGGCATCAGTGTTCAGATGGATTCAACTTATTTTCTGTGCTATTGGCCAACAAAAAGAAACTTGTGTTATGGACTTATTGTTGGATATCAATAAAGATAATTATGTGTATACATGATGCATAAATATGATGCACGATTGATATTCGAGGTGAATAAGAAATTGTTCTCATAATACCCACTTGAAGAGGAAGAGAATCTAGATTGGATAAGATATTATTTTTTTATTTGTTATTTGAAATCTAAATTTTGTTATTTGAAATCTAAATTTTAGAATTTAAAACTGATATTATCTAGATTTTCAGAATCTAATTTTAAAATTTGAAAAAAATTTTATCCTTTTTAAATTAAAATTCTGATATTATCTAGATTTTCAGAATCTAAATTTAAAATTTAAATTTTAAAAAAGATTTTATCCTTCTAAATCTTATCATATTATGTTTTAACACTTATAAATAGCTGTAAAACTGGAGAAGGAAGAACATACAAAAATCTTCTTCTTTTTCTTTATTCCTCTCTATTCCTCTAGCCATCCGAGAGAGAATTTTATCACATTTGGTTCGTAGTGTTGCGTTTGTAAGTGCTAACAATCGCAACGTGATCAAGGAGGCCTGGGAAATGTGTTGCAAATACTATTGAGCACATTGGTGGCAGGCAATAAACGTCTTAAGGTCAGAGGTTCAACCTTGACTCGATCGGGTAACATCTGACATTTCATCTTCTTTGGTAACACGTATATTTATTCTGTGATTTTCTTATTGACTTAGTTTAGTTAATTTGTTCCAGTATCGTTTTAACCGTTTGTTCATTTTGCAGTAGTTCAAAGCTAACAATCTTAAGACGTTTATTATCTTGTAATTTTACGAGTTATTATTTTCCTTTCAATTACTGCAAATTTGTTATCCGATTGGTACTGATATTGACAATGTTTTAATTCCTACCTATTGGTATACCGTATGACCTGTTTGTGATTTTGGCTTTAGGATAGTGTTTTGCCAAATGCTTATTAAATATTAGATGTTTAATATTCAAGTTAATTGCTAAAAAAAAAAGGCTCTCTGCAAGTTGGTTTGTATGTAGATTACGGGTTGTCTAATCTGTTTCATGCAAAAATATGTGGGGTCAATGATCACATTTTCTTTTTTTTTTTTTAAAGCATCGCATGTATGCATGGTAACAATTTTGTACTGCTTAGGTAAAATTTGATTGTTATACACTTGGATATATTCATTGGTTTTAGAAGAAATCCTTTTGCACTTGATAAGTTATCTCATTGATTTTTCAAGTATGTTCCTATTTTATCTTGTCTTATAAATTTCCTTTTTATAGATATATGTATATAATATTGCAAGTATAGACTTGATTGGATGTTGTATGTTAGACTGTGCTTTTGTATATTTATATTTTTTGTATATATATATATTTGGTTTTAATGCATGCTTTTTATATTTTAGTTCTAATTTATATATATGAACGTTAGTGTCCGAAACATTTTTATAATTTTTTTTGTTTTGATTAAACTTGACTTTCACAATATTTTCAACTTCTTTTACAAAGATTAAAAGTTGAGACAAAAAAGTTTATCATGTTATTTTATAAAAGATGGCTGAACCAAATATCGGTAACTCAAGTGTGCTTGTTGTGCAATTATCGTCACAAAATGCAAATGTGCCTGTTGCGCAACTAATCCCGCAGAATACAAGCACGCGTGCTGCACCGCTGGTCCCGCATGCTATGCATGGAGAAAAACCCGAGAAGTTTAAAGGGGTGGACTTCAAAAGGTGGTAGCAAAAAATGCTATTTTACTTAACAACCCTACATTTGGCCAGGTTCCTGAAAGAGGAGGCCCCGGTACTTCAAGAGGGAGAAACAGATGCTACCACAGTAGCTTCAGTTGAGGCATGGAAGCACTCAAACTTCTTATGCAAAAATTACATCCTCAATGGATTAGATGACTCGTTATATAACGTATATAGTCCAATGAAAATAGCAAAAGAGCTGTGGGAGTCCTTGGACCAAAAATACAGAACTGAGGATGCCGGCACTAAGAAATTTGTAGTCGGCAAATTTCTAGATTTTAATATGGTGGACTCCAAGATTGTGATCTGTTAGGCCCAAGAGTTTTAGTTGATCCTCCATGAGATTAGTGCCGAGGGGATGGTATTAAGCGAGTCATTTCAAGTGGCTACATTAATTGAGAAATTGCCTCTCTCGTGGAAAGACTGCAAGAACTATCTCAAACACAAGAGGAAGGAGATGAAGTTGGAAGACCTGATTGTCTGACTGAGGATAGAGGAAGACAATCGGGGTTCTAAGAATCGAGTTAAGATGCAGTCTTTTAAGGCCAAGGCAAACATCATGGAACATTTGCCAAAAACCAACAAAAGGTAGATTATTAGGTCAAGTTCCTCCCAAGGCAATAAGGGAGCAGGTGTCAAGAAGTTCACAGGAACTTGTTTTGTCAGTAACAAAACTGGACATCGTGCAAAAGGCTACCGTTAGAATCAAAACAAGAATAAAAAAAGAAAAGCTCAAGCCAACATGGTTGATGACAATGAGATTGAGCTGGCCATTGTAGTGTTAGAGGTGAACTTGGTAGAGAACCCAAAGACATGGTGGGTTGATACCAGTGCTACTTGTCATGTCTGTTCTGACAAGAAAAGTTTTGTTAAGTACAAGGAAGCTGCTCCTGAAGAGCAACTATATATGGGAAACTCTTCAGCCTGTAAGGTTCAGGGCCATGGGAAGGTGGTGCTCAAGATGACCTCCGGAAAAGAGCTAACTTTGAACAATGTTGTTCATACCCCTGAGATTTGCAAGAACTTAGTATCTGGCTCACTATTGAGCAAGAATGGATTTAAATTGGTCTTTGAGTCAGACAAATTTGCACTCAAAATGTGAGATGTTTGTGGGGAGGGGTTATCTATGTAATGGGCTCTTTAAGCTCAATACAATAACTATTGTAAAGAATAAGAACATCAATAAAGCTAGTTCTTCTTCTGTTTATTTGCTTGAGTCTTCTAATCTATGGCATGGTAGATTAGGTCATGTAAATTATAAGACCTTGCAAAGAATTAGCAATTTGGATTTGCTTCCAAAAATTTGAATTGATAAAAATTACAAATATGAAACTTGTGTGGAATCCAAATTTGCCAAGGCTCCTTTCTATTCGATAGAAAGACAAAGCAAACCTCTAGATCTAATTCACATAGATATCTGTGACTTAAAGTTCGTGCAAACTAGAGGTGGTAAAAAGTATTTCATTACTTTTATAGATGATTGCACAAGGTATTGTTACATCTATTTGCTAAGAAGCAAAGAAGAGGCCTTAGAAGCCTTTAAACTCTTTAAAATTGAGGTTGAAAATCAACTAAGCAAAAGGATTAAGGAAATAAGAAGAGATAAAGGTGATGAATACGATGCATCATTTAATGAGTTCTGTGCAGAACATGGAATTATCCATCAAACCATCGCTCCTTATTCAACTCAGCAAAATGGTATTGCAGAGCGCAAAAACTGTACGTTGAAAGATATGATGAATGCCTTATTGATAAGCTCGGGGTTACAACAAAACTTGTGGGGGGAGGCTATTTTAACAGCCAACTATATATTAAATAAAATACCTCACAAGAAATTAGACAAGACACCGTATGAGTTATGGAAGGGTCCGAAACCTTCCTACAAATACATGAAAGTGTGGGGGTGTCTTGCTAAGGTAGCGATTCCTCCGCTTAAAAAGGTCAAGATTGGACCTAAGACTGTAGATTGCGTATTCATTAGATATGCAAATAACAGTGCGGCTTATCATTTTCTTGTGTATAAGTCGAACATTGTTGAGATTCATGTTAATACGATTATTGAATCGAGGAGTGCTTTATTTTTTTAAGATGTATTTCCCTACAAGGGGACACAAGAAAATAAGACTATGAAAAAAAGCTTATGAGGACTTAAGTAGTGATCCATAAGTGGATGAGGAGGAATAAATAGAACCCCAAAGGAGTAAGTGGACTAAAGTACCGACTACTTATGGTCCAGATTTTCTAACGTATTTGTTAGAAAATGAACCTCAAAAGTTTAAAGAGGTGATGTCATCTCCAGAGGCACTATTCTGGAAAGAGGCTGTTAACAATGAAGTAGGATCCATCATGGAAAATCATACATGGGAACTGGTGGATCTTCCTCAAGGGCATAAGCCATTGGGATCCAAATGGATATTTAAGAGGAAGATGAAGGCAGATGAATCTATAGACAAGTATAAAGCCCAGTTTGTAATAAAAGGGTACAAGCAAAAAGAAGGGCTTGATTACTTCGATACGTACTCACCAGTTACAAGGATAACATCCATTCAAATGTTAGTAGCTATTGCGGCTCTTATCGATCTTGAGATACACCAAATGGATATTAAGATTGCTTTCCTGAATGGAGAATTAGATGAAGAAATCTATATGGAACAACCCAAAGGGTTTATAGTTCCAGGTCAGGAAAAGAAGGTGTGTAGGCTGGTTAAATCATTATATAGTTTAAAGCAAGCACTGAAACAATGGCATTAAAAATTTGACAAAACAATGCTATCATAAGGGTTTTGAATTAATGAATGCGATAAATGTGTATACATAAAGTATACTAATAAAAGATATATCATTGTTTGTCTATACGTAGACGATATGTTGATCTTAGGAAGTAATAGTGAGATTATTAAAGCTACCAAATCATGGTTGACCAGTAAGTTTAATATGAAAGACATGGGTGTAGTAGATGTGATTTTAGGAATTAAAATTTCTAAATCACAAGGTGGCTTGGTATTAACTCAAGATTATTATGTGAACAAGATCCTTGAAAGGTTTAATAAGAATGATACCAATATTGCCAAAACACTCGTAGATGTAAATTTACATCTAAGGAAAAATACTGGTGACACAATATCTCAGGTTGAGTATTCGCGCATAATTAGTAGCTTAATGTATCTGATGAACTGTACAAGATCAGACATAGCCTATTCAGTAAGCAAACTGAGTAGATTTACAAGTAATCCGGGACAAGATCACTGGAAAGCAATCATGAGAGTACTCAGGTATTTGAGATACACCTCAAATTATGGACTGCACTATATGAGATATATAGCTGTACTAGAAGGATACAGTGATGCAATTGGATATCAGATACGAAAGACTCAAAATCCACTAGCGGATTTGTCTTTATTATCGGAGGAGCTGTAGTGTCTTGGAAATCTTCTAAGCAAACGTGCATAGCCAGATCCACGATGGAATCTGAGTTTATTGCTTTAGATAAAATTGGAAAAGAAGCAGAGTGGCTTCAAAATTTTTTGGAAGATATTCCATGTTGGCCGAAACCTATGTCGGCAATATGTATATATTGCGATAGCCAATCTGCAATTGGTAGGGCACAGAGTTGTTTGTATAATGGTAAGTCTCGACATATCCGTCGAAGACACAATACCGTGAGACAATTGCTCTCAAACGGGATTATCTCTATTAATTACGTGAAATCAAAGGATAATATCGCAGATCCGCTTACGAAAGGTTTAACGAGAGAGCAAGTCTATACATTATCAAGGGGAATATGACCTAAGCCTATAAATTAAAAGTTACATAATGGCAACCCTACCTTGTTGACTAGAGATCCCAAGATCTAGGTTCAAAGGGACAACCAAATTATGTTAGTGATTGCACTGAACATTCTTACCCATTCCTACAGTGAATCAGTGCTGCCTGCGAAGGTGTTAGGTTAAGCTATGCTTTTAATAATTCTTATAGCTTGATAAAATCAAGTGAGGTATTGCAAGATACTCTTGATAAGAAATCACCTATGTGAGTGTGAAACGTGGCCATTTCTATGAGAATTGATAAGGCTAAATTCTCTAGAGCACTCTCTGAAACAAGGACGTGTTTGGGGCTAAAATGAGCCCGACCATAAGAACCAGGGGTGTTCAAAGAGGGATTATGTGACATCTATTGCCTTGGTTTACAATAAAGGCTAAATAGTTCAAGACATCAAGTTCACTGGTTAGCCAAGTAAATTCAATAGTTGTCACTATGGAAGGTTCAAAGCCAAAAGCCACCTATCCTGATGCAATAACTCTTCAAGTTATTCTCTTTCATTTTCCAAGTGAGTTTGTCATCTTATTCAGACAATTTCCATTCATGTGGGGGATTGTTGGATATCAATAAAGATAATTATGTGTAACACAGTGCATAAATATGATGCACGATTGATATCTGAGGTGAATGAGAAATTGTTCTCATAATACCCACTTAAAGAGGAAGAGAATCTAGTTTTGATAAGATATCCTTTTTTTTAATTTTTTATTTGAAATCTAAATTTTAGAATTTAAATTCTGATATTATCTAGATTTTCAGAATCTAAATTTAAAATTTAAATTTTAAAAAAGATTTTATCCTTCTAAATCTTATCATATTATGTTTTAGCACCTATAAATAGGTGTAAAACTGGAGAAGGAAGAACATACCAAAAATCTTCTTCTTTTCCTCTATTCCTCTCTATTCCTCTAGCTATCCGAGAGAGAATTTTATCACATTTGGTTCGTAGTGTTGCGCTTGTAAGTGCTAACAATTGCAACGTGATCGAGGAGGCCTAGGAGACGTGTTGCAAATACTATCGACCACATTGGTGGCAGGCAATAAACGTCTAAGGTCAGAGGTTCAACCTTGACTCAATTTGGTAACATCCAACGTTTTGTCTTTTTTGGTAACACGTATATTTATTCTATGATTTTCTTATTGACTTAGTTTAGTTAATTTGTTCCGGTATCGTTTTAACTGTTTGTTCATTTTGCAGTAGTTCAAAGCTAACACTTATTATTGTTGATATAGTTTAAAGTGCTTCTTACTGAAGTTGTAGATTTATTTAATTTTATTTTATTTGTTTACGGTTGATGCTCATTTTGTATGAATCAAGAATTTAAGTCATACATAATTAGACTGATGTTTGATAGAAGTAGTTTGTTTTGTTCTTGGATTAGTTGGTCTAAGTTTTTGTTCGAGTGGGGGATTTACACTAATCTTTTGCATATATATACAAGGGATTAACTGGCCAAGTTAAGAACAAGTATTTTGTTTTAGATTTGGAAATTAAGGATAAGCATTTTAGTCATATTGTTGCTGGGCAGTAAGGTGTTGATCTAAGTAGCGCTAGAGGTTGCCTTTACTTCTTCAGAGGCTAAGTCTTTCAATTGTTATGTAGAACTTCAACTTGTATATAGTGATGGATGTAGTTTGTTATGAGTAGAGCTCAATCTTTCACTTAATTACTGTTGGCACTGCATTTAAATTTATGATTAATTTTCCATGCATTTTGAGTGTGCAGGGGTTGTGGTGGAAGGCATGCAGTTCTTTGGTCGTGCAGCTTTATCTGGGAAAATTAGATTAGAAGGCATAATAGAATAGAATAGAAGAAGTGCGTAAGCTACTTGGTTGACTATGTGGGATAAGAACTTGCATGCATTAAAGCAGAAATTTTGTCAGGAATTTTTGAATAAAGTAGAATTTGTGCATCTGGCATGACATAACAAATACTTCACATGCAGTTTAAATTGACGTTTTCCAAGTCAAAGAAATTATTTAAAGCAGTTGAAATGAAAGGCTTAGAATTTGTCCTTTAAAATTAGAATGCATAAATAAATAAATAAAATACTTGGATGATTATATATAAGTGTGAGCTCGAGAACTATGTGAAATACAAAAAGTTTTATTTTTTCAAAATTGAAAAATCTCGACTTCCTATTTGAAAAGGATATCTCGCCATTAAAACAATCTACAAAATTCCTCACATATTATGGTAGGAATCCTACGTATTAATTTAATTAGGAGACATTGTGTTATTTATAAAACTAATTTTTATTACTAAAAAAATATGGACTCTATGACCTAAATATAACCTAAGATGATGAACCTATTCCTAATGCGTATTTTCAACGAGAAAGTATCCTAGTACTCATATAGGATATGGTTCTAATGCAAAATTACAAAAACACCCTTGGGGTATACCTTCTACATGAAAGTATCTCGGTAACCCTTAAAAGACTAAAAAATGAATGAAAAAAGGCGAACCTATCCTAAATATGCACTTTCGGCCAAAACGCATCCTAATGCTTATTTAAGGCTAGACTCGAAGAAAAATTACAAAAATGCCTTTAAGGTATAACTTTGACATGAAAGTATCTCGTTAACCCTAATGGACCTCAAAATGATCTTAGAAAGCTAAACCAATCCTAAAATATTCACCTTCGACTTAAAAGCGTCCTAATGAGTAAAATTACCAAAATACCCCTAAGGTATACTTTTGACATGAAAGTATCTCGGTAACCCTAATGGACCTCAAAATGACTTTTGAAAACTAATCCAATCCTAAAAATTCACCTTTGGCGTAAAAGCATCTCAGTGAGCAAAATTACCAAAATGCCCTTAAGGTATACCTTTGACGTGAAAGTATCCTGGTTACCCTAATGGACCTTAAAAAAACCTTGGAAGGCTAAATGAATCCTAAAATATTCACCTTTGGTGTAAAAGCATCTCGATAAACAAAATTACCAAAATGCTTGTAGGGTATACCTTCGACATAAAAATGTCCTGGTAACCCTAATGGACCTTAAAATGACCTAAAATTATGAAAAGTATGAATTTAGTCTAAATGGAAAAGCTAAAAGCTTAAGTTTGACTTAAAATTCAAAATTTGTAATCAAACCCCTAAATTTTTAAAAATGACATTTCTTATCCTTCGGAAGACCGAACAAATACGAAAAGTTTTAAAAATTACTATATCTATACGGAAGGCCATAGAAATAATAGAAATCTATAAAACAGGTAAAATGTCCATTTTGCCCCCTAAATATGAAAATTTGCTATTTAGTCCTTCCACTTTTCTAAATTTTCATTTTAGTCCCTACATAATAAAATAACCTAAAAATCATAGAAATCATACGAAATTATGCATGAAAATACAGCCAATATATCAAAAAGATTCAGCCAAATACCTTGCCATACAAAAATTTCTATAATTTTTAAATAACCCTTAAACTTTATAAAATTACATTTCAACCCCTGTATGATAAAATACCACAAAAAAATCATTAAAAATCACCAAACCAGCAGAGAATCAACACAAAAATCATGGCAACAATTTGCAAGAAGGTTCGGCCAAGCATTTTTAGCCATTAAACATAATTTCCATATTTTGCAATTTAGTCCCTAAACTTTCTAAAGTTGCAAAATGACCCCTAAAATATTAAAATACCTAAAACATGTTATAAAATACATAAAATCAGTTTCCAAGTTATCCATGAAGCTTTCGGCCAAACCCAAAAATAGCCTAAATTATATGTTTTTGGAAATTAGTCCCTATGTTCACAAATGTTATAAAATAACATAAAAACAAGAAAAACATGAAATTATTACAAAAGTATGCACAAAATCATCATCAAAAGAACCTATCAAATTCAACCAAACCAAAAATATCGTACATAAGCATGCTTTGATATAAAGAACTTATGAACATAAATGAACATTACTAAACCAAAATAAAAATAGAACAAAATAAAGATAAAAATGAATATACAAATATACTTACACATACATTAACATGAATATAAAAGGAAACTACATATACCTCAACACACATGTATAATAAATTGAGATCTCAGCAACAACAGTATATTTTAGAAGCAAAAATCAAGAAATAACTAAAGAAAAAAACACCAAATACCAAAAATATACAAATCACTATGTTTAGCCTTTCAACATGGATGAAAATCCTTGAGCCTTAACATGGATTTAGTTCATAAATAAGAAAAGAAAATGAATGAAGATGAAGAAAAACTAAAGGATTAAACATTATACCTTGAATAAATTGAAAACTAAAATAAGCTATTTTTTTAGTGATATATATTTTTTTAGCAAGAAAACTCCCAAAAAATGAAAACACATCCTCCCCCCTTTTATAAGGGGGAGGGCCGGCCAAGAGGATCCCCCAAATCCTCTTGGCCGAAACTCCAAAGGGAGAAAAGGGACAAAAATTTTAATTAATTAATTTTATTATATTTTTGACATAATTAGCATAAAAAGGTGAGATTTGCATTAATTTGACAAACAATCAAAGGCCATTCAAAAAAATATTGTCATGATAGCCAAGAAAATCTAATGTAATTGGTAATTAGATACCAACCAAATTAGTTAGGAGAAAAGTTGGAAATTAATTAGATAGTTTTCATGAAACTAGTAGAAAATAACTAATAACTAAAATAAAATAAAAATAATAAAAATAAAATAGAAAATTAATAATTGATAATTATAAATAAAGTTTTTTTAAACGAAATAATGAAAAGAAAAAAACTGATTGGAAGTCCAAAATTCGTAAAATTATACGAGAAAAAAATGTTATCGGGAAAAATTATCATATTACAAAAAAATGAAAAACTCATAAAATAATATTTAAAGAATTTTAAAAATTATGAACTCCAAAAATCCTACCGAAAAAATTTACGGAGTAAAAACTCCGTATTTTGGCAACAGAAAAAATTCTAAAACTTATAAAATAAATTAAATTTTTAAAACTGATTTAATATAAATTAAAAAAATAATATTTTAAGAATTTTAAAAATTGTAAACTCAGAAAAATCTTATCAAAAAAAAATTAGGAGTAGAAAACTCTGTGTCTTGGTAATAGAAAAAAATTCTAAAACTCATAAATTAAATTGAATTTTTGAAAACTGCTTTAATATGGTTAAATAATAATATTTAGAGAAATTTAAAAATTATAAACTAAGAAAAATCCTCCCTAAAATTACGGAGTAAAAAATTTCGTATTTCGAAAACAAAAGAATTTCAAAAGAAAAATGCAAAATTGATAAAAATAAAAGGAATTTTCCTAAACTGATTTAATATCATTAAATAATAATATTTGAAGAATTTTAAAAATTATAAATTAAGAAAAAATCTTGTCGAAGAAAATTACGGAGTAAAAAACTTCGTATTTTGAAAACGGAAAGAAAATACAAAACTTACAAAATAAAAAGAATTTTGAAAAAATGATTTAATGGTAATTAAATGCAAATTTTTAAAGAATTTTGAAGTAGAAAACTTGAGAAAATTTCAACATAAAAGTTTACAGATAAAAGAAAGCTCGTATTTCAGTATTAAGAAAATTTCAAAGAATTCATTAAAATTTATATAAAAATGAATTAAATAAAACCTATTATCCAAAAAACTAATTTACAAAATGGTAAAGATGAGAATCTAGAATCTAAAATAATTTTATCAGAAAAAATTTTATGGTATAAAACTCGCAATACTATGAAAAATTCAAAATTAATCGCAAAAAAGGACAACCTGACTCCCTATGGTATAAAATGCCAATATGAATTTTTCCTTGAAGATTTCAGCATAAATACCATACAGGTATCTATATAATTATACGACTGTCAGCTTCCAAGTTTAATGAAAAATTCTTTAAAAATTCTTAAAAATGGGAAATTTGAAGGTGATATCATTACCAGAAACAAATTTTCAAAATTTTGACAAAAAAAGATAAAAATGATTTTTCTTTCAAATATTCACCCTATATATATGAAATTAGAGATCAAAGTGTGATTCCTTTTTTATCATGTGAACCTGCGGCCATTTAACTATGAATAAAACGGTTTTGAGAATATCTGATTCATTTGAAAAAAATCATTTCAATAAGGGTTGTCATATGTTCTCTATCTCGGATATTTAAAATTATTAAAAAAAGGAAAAATAGACCCGGACGAAATTAGGTGTTTACACACACCTATTTTGGTTCTTTTATAATTCTAGTGCCAACAATTCTTTCCATTTGTTTAAAAACTTAGATAGTGGGACTTTAACTATGGTGAGGTCGAATAGAAAGGGCAAGTCCAAGTAGCTTTCGATGTGCCAATAATTCTTTCCATTTGTTTAAAAACTTAGACAGTAGGACTTTGACTATGGTGAGGTCGAATACAAAAGGAATGTCCGAGTAGCTATCGATGCTTGGAGATTAGTCCACTATATGAAGAGGTACTGGAGAAGACAAAGCATGACTCTAGGATACAAGGAGTGGAGGATCTAGTGTTTCAATGATGCTTTATCGTAAGCTAATGATAGGTCAACTCGAATCTTAGTGGGCAAATTACCCCTAAGGTTAAACTTCTCAAACAAGAATTTAAACATGATAATACTACCTTTGCCATAGAAATCAACTATTTGAAGAAAAAAAAATATAGCTAGAGATAGACCTCTATCTCTGAGATATAGAGAGATGAATAGGGTTGTTAAGGAGAAAGATCATATAAAAAAAGATCTCAAAGGACTGAAGAAAGAATATGTAGCACACTGAAGGGGAAATAAGTATTGACGCATCAATAAGTCATTAGCCAAGTAAGAGGCAGAGCTTACTACCCATGACAAAGAGTTGAATTGGTGGAAAACAGAGGCTAAAGTCACTCGAGAAAAGCTTGTTTGGGCTTATGCCCTCATAAACACCTACTAAATAAGGAATGGATGTCTGAAAGCTTGTGTGAGACTTGAGAGTAGATCTAGTCAAAATGAACTTTAACACCCAGGATTCTAAATCTAGAGTATCTCCAAGCTCATTAAGACCCAATCGATGAATTGGTGAGAGCTTCCAAACAAAGAGAACAAAAATGGCAGGAGATGTTTGATCAAATATGCTTGAATCATCAAAAGCGTCATCACCACCTTACTAGACGAATCTGGGCAGCCCAGACTGAGGCAGATGATATGATCGAGATAGCTTGGTCTTTAAAGTAAGACATCATTCCCACTAAAGATCATGATCAAGAGCTACTACATTTTGTGAAGCACATGATTAAACAATTTAAGCATGTTAGTATTTTCAAATGTAATCACGCGTGATCAAACAGTATTTGTTGCTTTTTGAAAGATGCTATTGGTGAAGTTGTCTTTAAGCCAGTTGTCTCTTGCATTAATTCTTTTATAGCATCCATGCCAATAATCATTTACTTTTATAAATCCATATAGATTATCATTCCATCATGGGAAATTATTAATAAGCACATTTTAATGTCATAAAAATCTAATACTAGAATGGTTATAAAAATGAGAGGGATTCTAAAATTACATAAGGAACACATAATTGATCATTAGACATCGCTACAATACTCTTTGCAGCAAACAAATCATGGAAAATGACCAATAAGCATGCATCGAGCGATTTCAGCTGATGTATAAGGATTCTCAAGACCAGACACTTGGTTAGCTAGATAAGGTATAAGCACAAATCATAAAGTTCATGCAGTTCATGACGGCCTTTACTAAAGAGAAAGGACAAACAAGTAACATAGATATTAGAAAAGAGCCGATTAGCCCAGAAAATTACCCCATCAGTAGTACTAAAGCTACCCAAGAAAAAAGCCATCAAGAGCACTAACCCAACACTATGCCAACCTCACCTATACACTAGTAAATTACTTAAACCTTATAGTGGTGAACTAATTTGTCCTTAGTTTTCATGAAACTAATATGAAGATCTCTTCGTTTGATCCCATACCCTCGATCATGATGAGTAAGAGAAGATAAATGGTCAAAATCTTGCAACGTCTATCGATGAAATAGACTAGTATCGACTTCTAGAAAAGTGCCTCCAAGCAATCAAGGGAATGACAAATTTAGAGCTATCTACGTAGAATCATTGTCCTTACAATCTTGTCATTTCCTTTAAGTTCAAAATGCTAGATTTTAAAAAGTTTAATGGGACCATTGACCCCATCATTCATATTCAAATGTACCTCAGAAAGATGACTAGGTATGAAAATAATGAAAAGCGTTTCATCCATTGTTTCCAATAAAGATTAACTAGGGTGATAGCTTGATGGTACATTGATCTCTATAACATCAAAATTCAATCATAGGCTGACTTGGCTAAAGCCTTCTTGAACTAGTGTCAGTATGTGTCAAATTGGGCTCTCAATCAATTTTTTTTTTTACGAATATAAAGAAAAAGCCTATTAAAAGTTTCAAACAATATGCTCGATAACTGAAATGCTAATTTTTCAGTCAACAACCATCAAATAATCAAGGACCAAACCAATGAAGATAATGGTTCAACCCTATTCCTATGACTTACAAGGAGCTTTATCAAAGTTTGTTCAAGAGTCATTTAGTCGCTCTCTTGTATGTCTTAGAGATGAATCTTCTATACCCATAGTGGTATAATACAAATACCCACTGTGACTACCACACCAAAAAAGCAGGCATGATACCAAAACTGCAAATCTTTCAAATAGAGGGTACAAAGCCTCATTAACCCAAAGGTCTTACAATTTAGAATAAATCAAGGGTCAAACATTGCTGCAAGTCCCTTACCAAACCATGTCGAGCCAACAATGAACATGATTAATATCATGGATGATTGTGAGCCAAAAGAAACATGCAAGGAGTCAGAACTCTAATGAGTTTGGTTTAGTAGGTATTAATCTAAGCAGGACTATTCAATGCAAATAAAAAATCAGAGGAATAATTTAATGATTTTTGTAACTTTCATATCATCCATGGTTATACTTTTTAGACATGCAAAGAGTTCCACGTGATGGTTTAACAGATAATGAACATGGGCAGAATCGAATTTTATGACAAGAAACAAGCATATCCTACTGAATTCTTAAATATGATTGGAGAAAGAGCGACACAACCACTATAAGGGTAGGATAGCCTCTTATTATCTACAACAAATAATTTAGCTTTGAGGTAAATTCCTCAGTGTCAGTGCTAAAGGTAATTATAAAGGCCCCTTAGAACTATAAGGGTCAAATTGTGATGATCGAGGAGCCTTACTACTACTGTTGACTTATCAGAAATCAATCACTTAACCTGTGGTGGTAGATGGTGTGCTTCCCAGTTTAATAAAGTCAAAAGAGCAATGCCATCTAGTTGTTAATATATCTCAAGCCAGGATAAAGGACTCTAAATGCAAAATATCAAAAAGGTGGTGGACAACAAAGAAGCCACTAAATTTTTAAAGTTCATCAAGCATAGTAAGTACAGTATTATTGATAAGCTAAGCAAGGAATTGACTAAGATCTTCGTATGTCCCCTTTTTTAACTAAAAAGTGCACCAAAATGCATTGATAAAATTATTGAATAAGGCATGTATGCTACTAGATATCTCAGTAGACAAATTAGATCATCTTGCAAACAACATCACTGCAGACAACTATATCTTGTTCACTAACAATGAGATCTTTCTCGAAGGTAAGGGTAATTACAAAGCCTTTCATATCATAATACAGTACAAGGGTTATGTTATACCAAAAGTTTTTATAGGCAATGTTCTATTCTTAATGTCATGCCCATGGTCACTTTGAACAAGCTTCTCATTAATGCATCTCATATCAAGCACAACCATAACGTAGTGTGAGCATTCAACTAAACTTGTCATGAGTTAATGAGAACATCAACGTTTTGCTTTAGATAGGCCCTGCACTTATAAAGTTGACCTTTAAGTAATGAATATTACTCTATCATACAATTGCTTTCTAAAGAGACCTTGGATACATTTAGCTAGGGTTGTACCATTATTTTTGCACTAGAAACTAAATTTTTCAATCAATAATAAGGTAGTCAGTATTTGGGTCAAATAGGAGATGATATCGAAATTGACATTAAACCAAATAAAGAGGCACTTGAGCCATCCTTCTAGCCATTCAAGTTTGTCAATGCCACATTTGTAGTAAAAGTCTCATCGATAATTGAGCCTTGATTATCGAAGAACACTTACATGGGTTTAAAGTTGACTATTAAAAAATGTTATCAGGATGAAAAAAATCTCAGAAGATGATTGCACGGTATGGTTAAAGCCTCAAAAGTTGTCAACCAAATCAGCAAAAAGGGTTTAAGATTCAACAAGCCAAGAAAGCTAGAGATCAGAGGTTGACCCATCTGTAGGTTAAGAGTTGAGTCCAAAATCAATGGTATTCCTACTGATTCATGAATTCGATCAGAAGGACGTATGGATCCAAGTTAGTTAGAAGAGATAAAAGTCAATGATGTCCTGGTCATTATAAACTAGACACTCTACAGCCTTTATGTTTATGCCATTGATGATTAGCCAAGATTGGTGAAGCCAAGTAATGAAACTCACCCCTATCTAGTGGAATATGATCTTGGCAACAGGCCATGTTAGAAACTCTTATGCTTTTTGCATTTATTTTCATGTAATATCAAGATTTAAAAAGCATGCTTACTTTTGCCCAATAACTTGTAAGGATCCTATGTAATGGGCATCTTTTATCAAATATCATAAATAAAAATGACCTTTGCATAAAGCATTTTATTTTTATGCTTATTTATATTTATCGCCTTTACTCAAACTCTTTATTTATATATTTTTTGTCTATATTGTTTACTCCCTCGCCCTCTTAGCTTTTTTAATAAAAGCGACATGCATGTTTTCAATGAGCTTCTAGAGATTGATTTCGAGCAATCAATTTGTATTGGTGAAGTTGATTTACCAAAGATTTTATAGAAAGTTTCATACTACTAGATTTGTTAAGATTAGTCAAGCATGAAGAAAGCTAGATTTTGCCCCTTGAGAAATCGATCGAAGTCATAAATTTAGAAACTATAGAGGATCGAAAAGAGGTCAAAATCATAACTTCTATAAAACCCTCTACCATAACCAAACTTATCAGCCTGGTTCAAGAATATCAAGATATATTCACTTGGTCATATCAAGACATGCCTGGACTAAACATCGACAATGTGGTCCACATGCTTCCCCCTCAAACTTGAATGCAAACTAATCCAGCAAAAGCTAAGAAGGTTAAAACCATAAGTGCTTTCAAAGAAGAAGTCAAAAAACAATTTTAGGCAAGATTCCTTAAAGTAGCAAACATCTAAAATGGGTTGCCAATATCGTCCCAGTTCTTAAGAAAGATGAAAAAGTATGAATGTGTTTTGATTATTGAGATTTAAACCAAGCCAGTTTAAAGGATAATTTTTCGTTACCCCATATCAATACTTTCGTTGACACATAGCGAAGAACTCCTTCTTTTCCTTCATGGATGCATTATTGGGTTATAATCTGATCAAGATAACATCCGAAGACCTGGACAACACTACCTTTATGATCATGTAGGGAACATTTTGCTATGAGGTCATGCCTTTCAAACTCAAGTATGTTGAGCCAACATATCAAAGGGCCATGGTAACATTATTCCATGACCTAATGCACAATGAGTTAAAGTTTACATGGACAATATGATTGCCAAGTCAACATGAGAAGACAAGCATGTCTTGGACCTTCAGAAACTTTTTGAACGACTATGAAAATTTCAGCTTATGTCATATTGCTCTAAGTGGCTATTAAGAGAAATGTTAAGAGCTTTTAGGGATTAAGCCTTAGTTATCTACCAACTAAAAGAGGAATGGCAAACCCATAACCCTGAACTAATCCATTACGAGAAAATAATCTTAAAACTCAATGGAGAATTAAAAAATGTCAGTCAATCTTGAGAAAAGAACTAAATAGTCGATGCCCTAGCTATTTTATCATCCATGTTGAAAGTTTGTTAGGATTCAGATGTCACTTCTATTCAAATGAGCATTTGTATGACCCCTGCACATTGTTGAAACATAAATAAAAAAAATGGTCTACTATGGTGTCGTAACATCTCTGCTCCATTAGTTATCAACAATACCCTGAACATACCACAAAAAAAAACAAAAAGACCACCAAAAGAAGGACTACGAGATTCTTTTTAAAAGGCAAATTCTTATATAAGAAAAATCATGATTATATGTATTAATGCTTTAAAGCCAAAAGAATCCTAGAATAAGTTCATGAAGGGATTTGTAACACCCATGCTAATAGGTACTAGATGGCCAAACAAGTTATTTAAGATTAGCTATTACCGGTTAACCCTTTAAAAAGATTGCATCAATTATGCCTAGAAATGCAAAAAATGTCAAATCTATGTGGGCAAGGTTAGTGTCCCACCTTCATCAGTTCATGTCATGACAACCTTATGGCCCGTCTTTATGTAAGGCATAGATATGATTGAGCCTATCACCTCTAAGGCCTTCAATGGACACCATTTCATTCTTGTGGCAATCAAGTATTTCACCAAATAAGTAATGGTGGCCTCATATGCCAATGTCACCAAGTTAGTTATGTGCAAGTTTGTAAAGTAGGACATCATCTACTAATATAGACTCCCTAAATAAATCAATGTGGATAATGTTCACAACTTGAAGAATAACATGATGTAAGTAGTATGTTTTTAATTCTAAATTTAGCATCACAACTTGATGCCATACCGTTCAAAAATGAATGGGAATGTTAGCTCAACTAACAAGAATATCAAGAAGATAGTCGAGAAAATGGTCGAGACTTACAAAGATTGGCATGAAAAGCTACCTTTTACACTCAATGCATATCGAACCTTAATTTGTACTTGTATGGGTGCTCTAATTTCTCTCTAGTTTACGAGATGAAGGTCATTCTACCAATCAAAGTTAAGGTCCCCTCTTTAAGAGTCTTGATGAAAGCCAAACTTGAAAAAGCCAAATGGGTCAGGAACAGACATGATCAACTGAACCTCATTGAAGAAAAATGGATTAAAGTCATCTGTCATGGGCAAATGTACCAAAAATACATGATTGGGGCCTATGACAAAAAGGTTTGCCCTCACTAGTTTCATAAAGGTAAACTAGTACTCAAGAAAATCCTTTCAAGCCATAAAAACACTCAAGGCAATTAAACCTCTAATTGGGAAGGACCTTATGTCGTGATATAAGCCTTTTCTAGAAGGGCCTTGGTCCTAGTAGAAATGGATGGCAACTTTTTGCCCAATCTCAATTATTTAGAATTAGTCAAGAAATATTATGCTTAAAGCATGAAAATCGAAAAGGCATCCTCTATTAAAAATAGAGTAAAAAAAAAAGAAAAAGTCAAAAAAAGAAAAATGTTCTAGATGAAAACCAGAAAAGGGCATTTGGGTAGCCAAAACAACTTGAGTAAAAAACTTGTGAGTGCAGCTCAAGAAAACTAACCTTGACCAGAACCAAACCTCATTTAAACCAAACAGGTCCTATCTTTAAGAAAAACTGACTAGATGTGCAGTGAATTTTGAAAAGATATTTCAATATGATTACACTAAACATGTTGTTATATATAATAAAAACATCTTAAACAGTTACCTAAGTTGCAAATTTAAAGATGCCGTCCAAGGATTCCTAGATCTGTGTCAAAGCTTCAACTAATTAGCTTTCTCTATTATTCTTTAATTCTCAGATGATAGAGTGTGTAGGCACTTTTTGTTTCGATTAACTTCGGATTCGTACGGCTTGATTTTCCTTTAAAACCATCTTTGTGCTAATAAGTTAAAAATCACAAGAAGTTGTGATTAAAAACCTTGAGGGTGGCACAAATAGTCTAAAAAACCTTAAGCATAAACTTCTTATTTATATTAGGTAACAAGATAGCCCTAACTTTAATTTTAATTAAAATAATTATTTTTCTATTCCATAAGAAACCTATATGTGGCACTAACCCTAGTATGGGTGCTCACTATAATTTAGCCAAGCCCTAGTGTCCATAGACAGTATTTTGGTCTAAATTTATCTTATGGAATTTAGCTCATTTAATCTGAATACTAATCAATTTTGATTAAACTGTTAATTTACTTAGCGTAATAATTTTCCATAACTCTGATTCTAATTCAAAAAAAATCATGGCAATTTTATTAAAATAGAATAATTATGTACTAATTATCAAAATAAAATTAACTATAATAAAATAATTAATTTAATCACAAATGAAAATAAATATATAAATAAAATAATATTTTTAATTTATTTATAATATTATTCATATTTAATTTATAAACAAATATTTAAACAAGACTTAATGGATATCAGATTAATTATATAAATAATTAATTTTTTATATCGATTTAATTTTAATTGATTCCTATATTTATCAAAAAATATAATTAATTTAAATTACTAATTCTTGTCTAAATAAATATTTAATCAAATTAAATATAAATTCTAAATAAATAATACCAAAAATCATTTTCATTTGTTTACTAAAGAAAATGCCCAATCCTAAAATGAGTGAATTTGGGATAATACTTCACCATATTGAGAATCTTCAGACTTTGGGTATTTTTGATCGATAATTATCCATTAAGAAATTATATTGAGCTAGTGAAGGGACCAATTGGATATATATAATTAGGCTCCAACAATATATACATTAATTATTCTCTCCCGAATAATTATTCATATAATTATTAATCTTAGAGTCGTACCACTGAAGACTTGAGAATGCACTCCCAATATATACCATACTACATAATCTTTATAAATAGCTTTTGAGTCCAATGACCTTGTCATTTATGTAATACTTTTATATGATATCTGTGATCAACTTAACGTTTGAATGTCTGTTTTACCTACTTGATCACCTTATCTTAAAGTTCTATTATACTCCCCACGTGAAAATGATTATCCACCACATGTGAACAATTATATCATTTGATAAACGAATGACTGAGGCATCATCCATTTTCACTATACCATATAATGCCTTTTAAAAGGATAACCTTAACTATTTATGAGAGCTATGATTCCATATCCATAAGTAAAGCTCCTATTGAGTATAAGTCATATGCCCAATGAACTTTGCTAGTAGCTTAATACTTAGAGATGCTTTAGCCTTTGGAACATTAAAGCATGCAAATTATACACATGGAGTCAATTACTTAGGATTAAGGTAATTACACAATGAACGTCAAAAGTGAAATAATCTATATAAATGGATTATTAATGGATTAATTGCACTTTGGTCCATCAAATACACTACTTCTTCTAGGTAATATATCTATCTCTACTTGGAGTCAAATCGCTCCAGATGACCAAGAGAAACCATCTCCCCGATTGGATTTAGATGACATAATACTGTTAACATAAGTTAATTGTCAAATTAACCCCATAGACTATGTACTATCAATTTAGACTACTTACATTAGAATGTTGTCTTTTTGTATGTGAAGTTCATTATATGCAATATTCTAATAGTATAAACACAAGTAGTCAGTGAGTTATATTTGCTTACATTTACTTTAACATGTAAATTTAAATGAAGATAGAATAGTTATGATATAATGAATCCTTAAATATATAAATATGAAAAATTAGTTCAAATTAATGAAATAATTTATCAATATCTTTCATCTTTAGGGTATTCCTAACACTACCTTAATATGTGTAAGGAAAAAACCCCAATCAAACCTAGCCCAGCGATAGCCATACCTAATTAAACTTAACTTGCCTTGACTAAATCAAGCCAAGACCCTAGTTAGATCAGGTTAAACCCAACCCTAAATTAAATTTAAACCTTACTTAAATCTAAACCAAGTCTAGTAGGATAAGAAAACGAATTACCCAAGTCTGGGGCAACTGTAAAATGGCACAGGGCAATCTTAGGGGTTTTTAGAAAATCAGCTTGCATCAAGTGTGTTGATCATTTGGGAAAGATCCTAAGATGAAACAGATGAAATATTCATGTTATGATTATCAAAGGCATTAATTGCCAAAAGATTACATTCTTGTCATTATACCTTTTGTCAAAAATAAACAAAATTATGTCATCTTTCTTGTCATGAATGAAATACTATCTTGCTTTTTTTACCCTTTCACATCATATTTGCATTGCATTCTTCTTTTCATTTAATTGATAATACTTGGTAATTGAATAAAATTCACATTAGGGTTTCTTGAAATTTCATCAAAAAGATAAGGAGAGCACAAAGAACGCTATTCGTGCCTCGATTGTTGGATCATGAATGCCTTCCATACTCAATACTTATCAGTCATAATCAGATGTCAACCTTCCTCGATTTCCAAAAGTCACTAGTCATGAAAAACCTCAAAACTAAAACAAGCTAAAACCTCTACATCCCAATCAAAAATCTCATCAAGAATTAAACACTAAACAAACCAGTCAAAGCACAGAAATAATAATAACCTAGTCTTTAAATTGTCAGCAAAATGAATCAAACTTGTCAAAAAAGATCATCATATATCTTGAGTCAAGAAACACAAATCCTTTAACTATTAGAAAGGCCATTAGGCACCCTAAGTCAAGAAAATGATCATCTAAACATCAAATCACCCAAAAAGAGTCATGATCACAAAGCCCATTAAGTCCAAAATCAGCACTTCTAAGTGGGGTTTCAGGAAACAGTTGTTAAAACTCTCAATCTAAAAGATAGCCTGCAATGTCTATTCCTATATTGCACATTATATCATGATCATATTATTAAGAAAGGTGCACTGGCATCATTGCATAATGTATTCATATTATCATCACATAATATCATTTTGTCAGCATTGCATCAACCTGAATTTGTCAAACCTCAACGAATTTCCCAATAAGAATCTTTGACATAAAAAATTAGCAAATCAGAGGGTCACTTAGGTAAGAACCCTATTACTATGAGATATTGTAGCAAGAAAATTAAGCCCAATGATGTCAGTAAGTAGAATCTGTTCAATGTTGCTAGAATGTCATGATCTAGATTGTTTGCATCTTCATCAAGAACCTTTGTCAAAAACTTTTATTAGGAATCTTTGTCAAGAACCTCTATCAAGAAATCGATCTAAAGTCTAATGTTTTGGTCGTGATTTAGCACATTAACATTTTATCATTTTTAAGTTAAACCTATGGATAAGTCAAGCCTAGGATTGTAGCATAGGTCTTTCATCCTAAACATGTCAAGAAATCCTTTTAAAGTCTAATGTTGCTGGCCATGATTTAGCCCACTGGCATTCTATCATTTTTAAGTCGACTTAGGGATAGGTTGAGCCTAGGATCATAGTCTAGGTTTTTTATCTAAAACCTATCAAGCCTAGGATCATAGTCTAGGTTTTTTATCTAAAACCTATCAAGAAATCTTTTCAAAGTCCACTGTTATTGGTTATGATTCGTTACATTAGCATTTTGTCATTTTTAAGTCAAACCTAAGGATAGGTCAAGCCTAAGATCATAGTCTAGGTCTTTCATCTGAAACTTATCAAGAAATTTTTTTAAAAGTCCAATGTTGTGGTTATGATTTGGCACATTAGCGTTTTGTCATTTTTAAGTCAAACCTAGAGATAGCTTAAGCCTATAATCATAGTCTAGGTCATTATCAAGAAATCTTTTCAAAGTCCAATATTGCTAGTTGTAACTTGGCTCATTAGCATTCTATCATTTTAAGTCAAACTTACAAGTTGGTTAAGCTTAGGATCTTATTTTAGGTCTTTCATCCAAAACCTATCAAGAAATTTTTTCAAAAGTCCAATGCTACTAGCCGTGATTTGGTACATTAGAATTCTATCATTTTTAAGTTGAAACTAAAGATAGGTCGAGCCTACGATCATAATCTAGGTCATTCATCCAATACTTGTCAAAAAATCTTTTTAAAGTTCAATGTTGCTGGTCGTGATTTGACACATTGGCATTCTGTTATTTTTAAGTCAAACCTAGTGATAAGTCGAGGCTAAGATCGTTGTTTAGGTCTTTCATCTAAAATTTGTCAATAAATCTTTTGAAAATCCAATCTTGTTGGTTGTGATTTGGTATATTAGCACTTTATTATTTTAAGGTCGAACTTAGGGATAGTTGCCTAAGATAGTAGTCTATGTCTTTTATCCAAAATTTGTTATCTTTTTAAAGTCTAATATGGCTAGCCATGATTCAGCACATTAGAGTTCTATCATTTTTAAGTCAAACCTAGGGATAGGTCAAACCTAGGGATAGGTCAAACCTAGGGTCGTAGTCTAGGCTTTTCATCCAGAAATTCAAACTTTACATTTTGCAATATCAAAATCTCCACCAAAAGTATTGTTTGATCCTGACGTTATATTAACCTTGTTTTTTTCATCACTAAACGTGAGGTAGCATCAAGCACACCCTAAACAAAATGGTGTTTATCGATCTTTGCCTTATTCCTGATACTTAAAAACAATCGAAGAAAAGCAACTATAGACAACCCATTTTGTCTATGTCAATTTATAAGGCATCAAAGGTTAGTATTTGATGTATCATCAAGGTCATTTGAGTAGGCATGGATCAGTCATCTATCATATCTAACCATGGTGCATAAAATTCACATTTACATGAGTAGGTATTGATACAAAGCCTTGATGTATAGATACATGGTCAAATTTTACGTGTTGTATTAGTACAACATGATAGTGTAATGATACTTGGCCTTGAGTCTCGATACTTGACCTATGGTATCAATACCGGATATTAATAGTAGCATTTTTGTCCAATTAGTATTGATATAAGAAGTGATGGTATAGAAATAGAGTTTTGCTTCAAATATCAACATAAGAAGCATAATATTGATACTTAAAGGCAAAATTTGCCTAGTTCGTGCCATTTTTACACCTTTTCACCATGATACTGAAACACAAATTCGATCACAATTTTACCTAAAAAACATAAAAAATTAGAAATAATTTCTTGAAAATCATATGGGCTTTATTTTTGGCCTTTAAACATTAGGTGATAACATTTTTGAATGTTCCATTAAGCTTATTACAAGGGCATTTCATGCTATAATATGGATTGATGAAGGGCAAGCTTGACGTTGCTCATTATATCAACTCATGCGTGGTTTGTTGCTAATATCAAAGTTGTATATCAACTAATCGAATGTTAAAGGGTTGTTTCTTCATATAATGACTCACATATTACTTAAATGCCCCACATTTGTGAGGTTTTTAATGGCTAAGATTAAATGCTATATAAGACATGTTATGAGCTTAGCCAAAGAAGGATTACACACTTTCACATCAGCCATCAACCTTAGAAAAATTTTATTCCCTAGCTTTCCCTTAACCCCACCAAAAACCATCATAAAACCCTTCATTCTTTGTATTTCTCTTCCAACCTCCCCCCTTTGACACTACAATCATCAAAGCCCATTCTTGGCCACCTTTCTTACTAAATCATAGTAGAAAAAAAAAAGGGAAAAAAGAGAGCTACAAGTGCTTGGTCTTTTCTATTTAGTATCAACAACAAGGATTTTCAAGTTTTTAGGTATATTTCTTATTCCTTTCTATTCATCTAGTTGTTGTCTATTTATTTTCATCATTATAGTGAGCTTGAACATGTTGACCATGACCTTATCTTAGGATTCCTATGCATCTTATAGCCTTGGCTATAGTAGACATAAGGTTTTTTATTTTTTGTTAACCCTTCCAACATATTTCTCCATATATATATGCTTAGTTTATTTTAAAAATGTGTTTTAATGTTGTTCCAAAATTCCAGCAAGCTTCCTTCTTTGTTTAAGCATGTTCATATCATTTCCATGGCATGGCTCTTGATGTCATTCATGAAACTGGTATGCCCTTGCATCTTCCTGCACACTTCTTTGTATTTTTTACATTATTTTCATTTTAAAAGTCCTCTTTACTCATTTAAACATGCCTTTCACGTTTGTGGTCATGAAAACCATGTTTAGGTCATCACATTTTTGTTAAAATGCTTGTTTATTGTTTGTCAAAAAAATTATTTTTTAAAACCTCTAAGTTAAGATGATGTTAACTTTGATGAATGGAAATTAACATGGACTTAAGGTTTTCTTTCTTTTGATCTTCAAGCTTTTCATGTTTAGATTCAAGGTTTTGGGGGCTAAATATTATATTTTCAAAAGATAAAAACTATTTTTTTTTGTGTTCAAAGTTTTTTATGTCTTTGTCTTTATTTTAGAGTCCCTTAGCTTATGACATGGTTAATGTGCTGTTCCATCATCCCAAATTACTCAAAGATTATGTGAATGAGCTTGTCAAACCATTATCACTTGCCCCTTTTTGTCCTAGACATTCAAGTGTCTAGGACTCGAGTTTAGTCCTAGGAAATCTAAGAAAACTGAGAAACCCCTTTTTTACCCTAGTAATACCATAGTCGTAACTTGAAAAATTATTTTTGAACCCTAAATAATTTTTCATGTGTTATTTTCCCTAAGAGAGCATCAAATTACCTTTCCAATGGTGTCCCCTTTGCCTTTGGATCATTTGGGATGAAGGAGTTATGATTTTTTAAACTAACATTGCCCGAAACCCCTATATTCAGTGATTACATTTTGTTTGGGCCATCTCGGGCCATCAAAAGATCTTTTTTTTTTTTTTTAAAATATTTTTCCTAAAATTTTCATATAATTCCCTTTTCAAGAAGTTATCATTTGCAATTTAGTGATTCCAAATAAGTCAAGTATGATTTTTCAAATTCCATTATACCCTTTCCCCAACATGTACTATTAGTAGCAAACTAAATTCAAATTAAAAAAATTAATTTCCTCCTCAAAAATAATTTTCAAGGATTTTTGAAATATTTTTACATTAACTCGTATCAAGTCACCTTTCTAATGGTATTGCACTTAACCCTAAAACCTTAGGATTAGTCCAAATAAAATCAGAAAAAGAAAAAGAGGATAGCATCATGTTATCCCTTATTTTCAGCATTTATCAAAATTAATCAATCTTCCTAAATTCCCACTTTATGGCATTTGAATGACCATAAATGAGTCCAACCAACCCACATTTCCTAAGAATATGTGTCAACCTACCTCTAGTCTCAAAGCAAGGCATGAACCTTTTTTTTTTTTTGTAAATTTTGCCAATTTTATTTTTATCAACTCCCATTTTTAAATAAAAATTATTGATTTTATCAAGAAACCCCAAAAAATATCACTTTCATCTTTTTTTAAAATCGTCAAAAATCAAGTTTTCTTTCTCCTAATTTTTTTTTGGGCTTTCTCAAAGTTCAAACTCTATTTTCATGCCTTGAGCAACCAACAAATCTAAATGCTTCTCAAAATAGCCGACTTGGTTATTTCTAGGTAATCAATGACAATTACAAGATACATTCTAATTGTTCCTTCCCCTCTTCCCTCTTCTGTGTGATTTGTTTTATACAATACTATCTCTTATTTTTGTCTTACTAACACATTTCTCTTTATGGTACATACCTTGCATTCATATTTTCAAATTGAAAAATTCATAAAGGCAAAGCTTCGTGTTAATATCTCTTCAGTGCTTAATACAAATTATCTTATTTTCGAAATTAAATCCAGACTCATTTTATAAAAAATCTTTATATTTTTTTCACTTTTTTGAGACACATATAAGATTAAAATTTTTCTCACATGGATTTATAATTTCATACAAATTCATGCATAAGAAAGGGGATTATATCAAAATAATGACAAGTCAAAATTAAGAAAACCGTAACTAAGTTAAGACATGGCTAGAAGGTACAAATTGTGAGCATTGAGGATGTTGATACTTTCTTGTGCATAACCAACTGTCAAAACCAAAAGACAAATCTCTAGACACATAGACCACAGAATTGATATTTCGAGTTTTGTAACTCAGAATATCGGTTTCAATAGGTGCTCAATCATGCCTAGCCCAAATGATTGGTGGTGATTTCAAGTGTTGGCCACTTTATGGTGGCCATCCAAGATTGGTTAGATAAGCGATTCATTTGATGGTCCGCTTCATGATCAAGGGATAAGAAACTACACTTTCTCGCTCTTATCACATCAAAAAGGAAGAGTCTTGGTTGAGAGGACACTTCTTTGTAAAGAAAAAAAATTTATTTTTTAGTTACGCGCATTTCCTGTTCTACGAAGATATCTGGGGGGCACATTGTCAATACAAGCCCATCGTGTTTCATAGGCTTTATCCAATTAGTGTTTGCATGAGTGTCAATCATGCCACTAACATAAAGTAAAACCTCGAATCACTAACTAAAATGATTGGTTTGCATTATTAGCTATTATATTCCTCATCGATTGGCTCTAAGGTATACACTAACACTCTCTTCCATAGTGATGTATTCTTTTTATTTTTTAATTTTTTTTATTTTTAATAAAACTTTGCACATACAATTTTATTTATTTTTAATATCTATGATATTTATTTTTATTCTTTTACATTTTACATCTTTGTTATGATAAATGCCATTTATCTTTATTTTAAAATTAATTATTTAACTTATAAATATTTAATTTCAAATAATAATATAATGAATGTAATAAAAATAAAAATCAAAAGCATTTTTACTGATGGAATTTTACATCACTGAAAACTATTTCTGATGAATTTTCATAACAAAATATCCGTTAAAAATAATTTTTAGTGATGAAATTTTTCATCAAAAATAATTATTTGAGATAGAAAATTTTCATCACAGAAAATTATTTTTGATGAATATTTTCAATCACTAAAAGAATTAGTTACAAAAATATTCCATTGCAAATATTTATTTCTGATGGAATTATTTGTCAATTTTTCATCAAAAATAATGTTTCCAACAGAAAAGATATTGTTAACGGTATCTTCTTTAATATCTTCCTAAGTCATATTTGAAATGTTTGTGTTGTATAGATCTTTGAACACGTGTAAATGCTTATGCCTTATCTTTATGGACGTTCAATAATTGAATGTAATTAAACAATTGATTTTATTTGTCAAATATCATACATGAGCATATGATTCTCTAACTTATGGAAGCTTGTTATGTCTTTTTTTGAAAAATTTTTAACTTTCCATACGTTTGATTGATTAATTATGAATAGAATGCATATAAACTAGAATTTCAATAATATGTATCTTTTATGCATATAGACAATAATTAGCAAGTCCTTATTACTCATAATCTTGAAATGTGCTGCATAAATGTTCACAAGTGAATGGGAGAAAATTTTGGACTCTTGAATGCATTTTATTATCTATTTCTTAACAATTGGTATACATGAACTTTATTGCTAAATGTTTTGTTGAATAAACTCTTGCATGATTTGTTATCCCTAGCTTTGAATTGATTTTCCTTTATGATATTATAAGAAGAGGGAGAATTTCAAGGACAAAGTTGCTTGATTTATATGAATATGAATAAAAGCAAATATAGGGAGAATTAATTCATATGTCTTTAATTGTTTATATCTCATGCATATGAATAATGATGGATTTTATGCCTATGGACTCTGTACTTAAATGCTTATAGTTATTATGGATGAAAATGGCCTTGCTTCCCCTTAAAAAGTTTTTATAAAAGCGTTTTGGTGAACCTTCAAATCTTTAAATAATGTTTTTGTTGGGGGGAGTTTTACTGGAAATCATGAAATGCTTTAGGTGGAATTTTTACAAGAAAATTTTTCTTAAGTTTTGTCATATTGAAAAAGGGGAGGTTGTCAGCTATATTAGCTTTAAGTTGATATTTGTTTTGATATAACAAAAACTTAAGCTTAATTAACTTATAATTAAATATTTTTAACTTAGTATTTTTCTTTAAATCATTTTGAAAATACTTTAGGAAATACTAAATTGTTTTTGACTCCTTAATTCCTTAAACATTTTAAAGATAATTTTAAGTTTAAAGCTAAAGAAAACATATTTTTGAAGATCAAGGATCGATTCCTTTTGAAACATAACGTAAAAGAACTTTGAAAGATTGTAAAGGATTGATCTCTTTAGGCAAAAAATTGATCCCTTGAGGGAAAAAATCGATCGTTTAAGATCTAATAGTCATATTTATGAATTTTGAGGAAAAAACCAGCCCCTTAAGGTAAAAAAATGATTTTTTGGATGCTAAGCAATTTCAAAGCATAAGTTTTAAAGCTCCATGGCTATTTCTCATCCTGGTCAAATGCAGATGGCTAGAAATCACTCCTAAGCTATAAATAAGTGTCCTTAACACTTCCAGACACAAGAGACATCAAGAGAGAAAGAGCAAAGCCATGTTTTACATTTCTTTCATGATTTCAAATAGTTCATATTGTACAGGAATAAGTTTTTCTATCCTTCATTGTATTCTTTGTAATTCTATCTTTAGAATTTTTCTTCTTGGAGCTTAATCTTTGTAAACACTAACTTTTTAGAGGTCATTGCTATTTACACTCAAATCTTTGTAAAAAGAGGAGGTTACTACCTTAGTCGTTAAAAGGTAGATGGCTTATATCTTAACCATTAAAGATAAGGGGAATAGGTTTCTATCTAAGCCTTCAAAAGATAGAAAGTGCAAAAGTTATAGTTTTTTCCTTGAAAAGTATCAAGTCAAGATAGTGAATTGGGAGCTCTTAAGTAAGTAAGGATAAGAAGGAGGACATAGGCATCGAGATCGAAGTAAATGAGGATAAGAAGAAAGACGTAGGCATCGAGATCGAACTTTTATAAAATCTAATTGTGTTTACTTCTTTTTCCCTTCTCATTTATTTATTAATTCACTATCTTGTTTTTCAAAGCTTATTGTTTATATTTCTCAATTTGTATACTCAATGTTTTAATTTGCAAAAGTATTTGAGAAATCAATTAACCTATCTTGATTTCATTCACCTTAAGGTCTAATAAAACTAGACATTGGCTTAAAATGCTTACATGAAAGCTCAAACGATATTAGGTGTGTACAACATTGAAATTGGAAAATTGAGACTCAAGTTATGAGAAACCAAGTGTGAGTTACCTTGTTTATGCTTTTTAGAAAAAGATAGGATGATTATTAAAAATGTTTAGAGTCAAGAGATGCCTATTTTAAAAGTCATTCAAAAGTCAAATATAGGTAAAGTTAATCATCAAAAACTAAAGTTAATCATAAAAAATTAACTATGTGGTAAAAAAGTTAATTCAAATATGTAGACTTCAAGAACTCAAAATTCGAAACTGATTGCACTATTATGAAACTAAACATGGATCAAAGGTCAAAAAGTGCAATTAAGCTTGGGTCTATTTTAGAAACCTGAAGGAACATGCAATTGAATTTTTGAATGGACATGTCAAAACCAATTGGATTGACAAATAAAATGTACAAGATTTGGTCACAATAACCTAACATGGTTGAACCTTATACGCTTAATGCCTAAGGTTACACGCAAAATTTTATTCTTGATTAAAAAACAAGTAAGACATTTCCTGAGTCAGTAATTTTGTGTTAGAGGAGATTAAATACAGTTAGGGTAGTTCAGGTTAGTTAAAGGAGCTTAATCAGTTAGTGAGTGTTTTAAAAAATGACATGTAGATAAGGAATAAAAGCATGGAAACTGAATCTCTCTATAACTAGAGAGGGTATGGCAGTAAAGATGACTTGATTATTTTGATTTAAAATTTTTTTTCCCAAATGCTTTCATTTTCTTAGAAGAGAAAATAAAAGAAAATTTCTAAGAAAAGCCCAAAAGGTATAATTTCTTACTATCCCTTTTTAATAATTTGATATTTAATTTTAATTGTTCGCTCTTTTTGTCTTCTTGTTTTGGTTTTAAACTTGCTTGATTTCAAAGTTTAGTTTTTTTTTCTAGCTTTAGATTTGATCTTTAAGCTTAGATCTCCATTTTAGTTTTGGTTATGAATGATCCTTCAGCTTAGATTTTAACCTTTCATTTCTAGTTTGAAGTATTCTTAAGCTTACATTTCAAATAATATAAGTTTTGGATTGGTCATTTGAGTTTAAATTGCAAATCATCTTGAATTAGTTTGACCATAATTGACCTTAGATTGCATTTGTTGGGTTATAGGTTTAGTCCTTTATTAAGCTTAGGCTTTGATTACTCTTTAAATGTAGATTTAGATCATTCATCAAGCTTTATTAAGTTCCTATTTTGAAACCTAGGTCTAGTTAAACCTCAAGCATATATATATATATATTTCATGAGCTACTTTAATTTTAATGTAATAAAAGAAATAAGTTATGAATTATCAATTATTGTTGAAAGATAGACTTAAAAGTGCTTCAAAAATTTGGCCATGCCTAAATTTCCATATGTAAGGTTCGATCCTAAAGCATGCTAATGGATATATTTAGTTTCCTTGATATGATAGATGAGATTTATTAGCTATATTAGATTTGAATTGATCTCAATTTTGATATAATGAAAACCTAAGCTTAATTAGCTTGTGTTTAAATATTTTTAATTTAGTGCTTTTCCTTAAATAAATTTCAAAATACTTTGGAAAATATTAAAATGTTTTTTATTTCTTGGTTTTCTCAGAAAATCTTTTTAAATGAATACTTGTCTATAAAACATTTTTGGGATAAGTTAAAATCTTTTTAAAGCCAAGGAAAACATTTTTTATTTTTCCAAAGTATGTATCAATATTAGACCTTGGCGATAGCTAAAGTTTTATGAAAACCTAAAAAGTATTGACACATAGCTTGAAGTATCAATGCCTTATGAGATATATCGATACAATCTTTTAATATGTCAATACCTAGTCCCTAACGATCACATTTCAAGGGTTTTAAAGGCAATGTATCGATACATTAGTATGGGGAAGAATGGGAAGGCTTATTTATGAAGCATCCAATGGCTCTAAACCATCTTAACTAATTCCTAATAACTATAAACCAGTCTCGATCTATAAATAGGCTTCTCCAACACCTCTATTAGTAAGAATCATCAAGAGAGAAAGATTAAAGCCATATCCCTCATCTCTATAAAATTTCAAGTAATTCTTTATATAGGATTAATTCTTCCCCTTTTCGTTGTATTCCTTTGTAATTCTAGCATTAGAATTCTTTATCTTTGTTCTTAAACCTTGTAAACACCCAACCTTTTAGAGGTCTTCATTTATTTACACCACAACTCTTGAAAAAATGTGAAGGGTTTTACTCAACCTTAAAAGTAGTGAAAGGTTGGTATCTTAACCTTAAAAGATAAAGAGGGTAAAGGTTACTATCTCAGCCTAAGTAAAAGATAGAGAGTTGTATAGATTATACCTTATCCTTGAAGGTAACAATTCAAGTTAGTCAATAGTGGAACTTCTTAGCAATTGAGGCAAAGAAAAAAGACTAGGCAAAGAGCTAAACCTTTATAAATTGATTGAGTTTATTTCTCTTTTCCTACTTTTGTTTATTTGTTCACTAACTTGCAACTCGAAGTTCTTTGCTTGAATTTCTCACTTTATATACTTAAAGTTTTTATTTGCTAAAGAATTTAAGAAATCAACTCATTCTCTTGATTTCATTACCATAAGGTGTAAGAATTGATATTAGATATTTGGTCTCATTTTTGTGGGCTTAACAACCTCAAGCAAAAATCTATAACAAAGACCAAAAAAATCCAAGGTGGTGATTTAATGGTACGGCCAATAGGGATATTCTATTGTGAGGCCTCATTTCTTCAATAGTGAAGATTATTCTATTAGAAGATAATGACGAGGCTATTTGTCCAAGCACATGATTATTAAGTATAGAGGATAATCATGAAAGGTTCACTCATCTCAATAAAGATGCTTAGAAATGAAAAAGTCCCTATGAACAACAAGAATAGGATGAGAGAGATACCAAGATGGCTTAACTCAATGGCAAGGCCATGCATACTCTTTTTTATGCATTAGGGGCAAATGACTACAATAAGGGGTATATCTTTAACTTTATGCAAACAAATATGGGATAGGTTGGCAATCACACATAAATGGATAGATCAAGTCAAGGCATCCAAGAGTAGTATGTTCACCTTTAACTATGAATTGATAGAGATGAAGCCAAATAAAAGCATAAAAGAAATGTCAAATCATTTTCAAATGTCATCAATGACTTAAAAGGGCTTATGAAGAATTATTCAAATATAGAGATTGTCAAAATATTGTTGAATAACTTTTCCAAATCTTGCAAAGCTAAAGTGACTACAATGGAGGAATCAAAAACCTTAATTCACTTACTTTGGATGAGCTTATAGTTTCTTTCCTAACATATGAGATGAAGATGAATCATGGAAATGACAATTTCTTTGAAACCAATTTTTAAAGAAAAAAAGAGATTAGATCAGGGATTTAAATTATGGTCAAGAAAACTTTTCCAATTACATCATTTTATTGTAATTGCAAATGTAACGAATGTTATCGCAGTCATTATGGTTATCACAATCAAGAATTTTTTTAAGTTTGTTCAATTTATTGTAAAACATAGTAAATATGATTATAATAATAAACAATTTTCATAATTTTAAAGTATTTTTTGACACTGTAATCTTTTATTTATAAAAAAGGAATAATTTACAAATTTTAAATTGAATCTATGAATATAAATATAGTTCATAATTGCAAGCATAACTAACCTTTCACCCTAATTACAATTGATATTGATGATAAAGAGAACCAAAATTAAAAATTAACGTGTATTGCATCTCATTTTGGCCATTGTTTAAATCATTGGATCAGACTAGTATAACAGCTTCTAGAGCAAAGGATTTGTTTTCCATGTGTCACCATGTACCTTTTTATCTTTGGATGATCCGAAACGAACGCGTGTGGCTTAAAAGATATATAGTGGTGAGATTGAGCCTTTGGGTTATCTTTTGATCGATTTTGAATTAGGCATAGTAATATGAAGAGGAGAAAGACCATTGGGGGAAATCTAATTAGTCTTGAAAGGCTACTGTGAAATGGCCATAAATTTGGAGTCACCATCGATCATTTTATGCTAGGCATGATCGGGTGCCTATTAAAAACAATATTCCAAGTTATGAAAGTTGAAACATCAATTTTGAGGTCTACGAGGTCCATAAATTCGTCATTTGGGTTCGAGAGTTGGTTGCGCATAGGAAAGGATTAGCATCCCTATGATACTTGAAATCCATACCCGCTAACTATATCTCACTTTGGTTTTGATTTCATCAGTTTCACTTTATCATTATTATAATATAATCCCCTTTAATTGCAAGGATTTTTGTGAAAATTGTAGATCTGAGATTGGGAAGAAAATTTATATCATCTATGTGCCTCAAAGATGTGGAAAAGCATGTGATTTTTTATGAAAATAATTTTTGAATTAAATTTTAAAAATTCAAATATGCTATGTCAGGCACTGGAGAGATATCGACGTGAAATATTGTCTTGTAATTTTTTAAAATAGTTTTAAAATCTGAATGTACAAAGGTCCTACAAAAAGAAAATGTTTTAGTAGTTCGAAAAAAAATATAATTATATCAAATAAGGACAATCACACACAAAACATGAAGAAAAAGAGGGACGATCAGAATATATCTTGTAATTGCCTTTGATTATTGAAGAATAACGGGATGACAACTTTAAGACGTGTTTGGATTTGGTGGTAACTTGAAGGACGAAAAAAAGAGCTTTTGATTAAAATGACCCACAATGTTCGAGAGAAAAATTAGATTTTTGATGAAAAGTGGGGTTAGAATATCCCTTGGAAGGCGGTTTGGAGTATCCCCTAAGGTGAAAATTTTGGACATGTAAAAAAAAAGGTTTTGATCGACAGCCCTCTTGGGAATTTTAGAAAGAGAGAAAATCTAGTCTTTAGTTAAAGAATAGGGTTGAAGTATCCTCAAAGGTGGAAATTTTAGATTTATTAAAAAGGTTGTGATTAGCAGTCCCGAGAATGTCTAAGAAAGAAAAAATCTAAGTTTTGAATAAAAGGCAGGATTGGAGTATCTCTTCAGAATGTAAGGCTAGAGTATCCCCGAACACAAAAGTTTTAATATTTGTGGAGAAAAAGATTATTTTGGATAAAAGGTATTTTAAAAATAGAATCTGAGAGTTTGAATTGAAATTCTCTTTTTTCTTTAGCCTTGATCTAAGTTTAGACAACTTGTGTTTTATTATGTAACCTCATAGGGAGTCAATTCGGTACATTTTAAAGGGTTCAAATATCTTAATAAAAATGGTTCAGGAAGTTGGGTTGATTTTTATTGTAAAAGTAGGGGATAATATCACATTATCTCCCTTCCCAAATTTGTTCTGGGTAAATTCGAAGGTGTTAGGAATCGGGCGAGGTACCATTGGAAAGGTGACTTGATTGGGTTTAATATAAAATATTCCAAAAATCCTAGAAAATTGCTTTCTATATGGAATTAATTTTTGAAATTGGGTTTGTTTTGACACTGGCAACCTGTATTGTTGATTTTGGAAAATTGTTTCAAACTCACTCAGTATTGTTAAATCACAAAGGATACCTTTTCGGAGAGGCAATTTCACTACCTTTCTTCAAAAAATATTTAGAAACTAAAAAAAAAACTCATCTGGGGGGCCGAAATGGCCCTAACAAAATGCAGTTTGTGGATTCCAAGGGTTCTAAATAGCAAAGGTTTGAAAAATCATAACTTCCTCATCCCGAATATTTTGGGTGCAAACACAACATAGTTAGAAAGGTACCTCAATGCTCTTTCATGGAAAAATATTACAAAATTACAAAAAAGTATATTCAATATTGAAAATAATTTTTTTAATTATTGGCATAATGCTACCAATGCAAAACAGAGAAGTTTTTAGTATTTCTAGGTTTCTGAAGACTAGACCTGAGCCAAAGATGTCTGAATGCTTGTGACAAAAAGGAATGGGTAGAATGGCATCACAAATTCATTCCACAATCCTAGAGTAGTTTGGGATGATGAAATAACTATTTGACCATGCCACAAATGAAGGTGTTAGACTCCAAATCAAGGCTTAGTATCACATAAAATGATCATTTTCAAAGAAAACAGCATTTGGGAGTTTATTCAACCATAAATCCAGACTTGAAAAGTTTGATTTATCCCTAAGATTGAAGAATTAATTTCATGAAAACATTAATTCCATACTAGTTTCCGTCTATTAAAGGTAGCATAGATTTAACTTGGGGCCTTTTTTGAAAAATCAGATTTTAAAACAAACAAGCATGCATTTTGACAAAAATGTTATGAAGGAAATGTAACATGCATAATAGTGAATACGATCAACACATTCAAGCAAACAAGATGGTATTTTGACAAGGGAAGATGTGTCAAAATTTTAAGATGATGATAAGTGAATGCATAGGAATGTTAGCCTTATAAATAACATCCAGAATCAAGCCATGTATGATGGTATGAACATGTTTAACCAAAAAAAAAAACATGCTAAAATTTTCAAGAAGAAATTTTTTTTTCATGAAACCTACCAAGATGTAAGAAAATCCATGAACATGCTCAAGACATGTTAGATGAACATTGAAATATGAGATGAATATGTGAAGTTGGATTAAACATAGCAAGAAATACATAAACAGAGACTATTATGGTGGTGAAAATAAAGCATGGAACATTTGACCATTCAAGCAACATCAAGGCATCAAGAGGATCATTAAGCCTAAGACTACCACAATCAAGGAACAATAATGCATGAAAATTTTAAAAGGGTCACGGTAACATAAAGAGCTACTAGGATGATGAGAATGCAGAAGAATTAGAGAATAAGCAGAGCAAAAGGGATAAAATACACCAAAAGTTTCAAGCTTTACCCTTTTTCTCTAAGCATTAACTTTGAACTCACCTTCTTCCTTCTTTTTGATGTTGAACAGCGAGAAAGTGATGAAAAGAAAGAGCTTTTTAGTTAGGGTGTTGATGGAGGGGTTTTGAAAAAAGAGCTAAGTGGAATAAGGGTTTTGGAGGGGTTTTTAATGGTGGTTTTAAGGAGCTAAGGGAATGGAAAAAGGGTTTTTGGTTGGTGGCTAAAGGATATTGAGAGAATATATAAAAGTAGGTGCTTTCTTTTCTGATAATGTTTTTATGGTAGGGTTTTTCTGCTCTCTGTTCTGTGTATATATCCCTCTTTCTCAGTCGAGCCAAAGTTGGCACATATAGCCATGTGACCATGAAGACAAAAAATGCAAAAAACAAGGCCATTATGAGGTTTTATTGCATGTACCTCATGCAATACAAGGTACTGTGCTCAGTTATGCATACTCATTGGTTTGCTTAGCAAAAACAGTCAATCAAGGCTACTTTATGCATTTAAGCATTAAGAAAAATTAGCCTTATCCTTTTGCAATTTACATAATGTCATAAAATGTCCTTTGGCATTGGCTACTTGAGCATCAAAATTTGTCTAAATCTAATCATAAGCCTAAAGCTGAAGCTTGTATGAATTTTAAGGATTTTTGGTGCAAGAAACATGTTTGAATCAGATTTTTAATTTAATGGTGTGGCAGCTAAAAAATGGCTCGAATTGGGCAAAAATTCCCCGTGTATTGATACGAAACATCTTGTATTGATACATAAGGTATTTTTTGCCCATAAGTATTAGTACAATGAAGCATGTATTGATACCAAGAGCCAAAAAATATTTTTAGTCTCGAGACTTAGAGGTATGTATCAATACTTAGTGGACTTGTATTGGTACTCTTACTTGAGTATTGATATATTTAGCCATAAATCACAATTTTAGCTATAGTGAAAGTCTGCATCGATACAAACATGCTAATTATTGATACCACTCATTAGGTCTGGATACCAAACCCTCTTGCATTGATACTACACATGAAAATTTGAATTTTTACTGGTGTAAGAGCTTGGTATCAATATATATACACCAATATGACTTGCATGTACGTGTAGCTCTCTGAACTACCTTAATTAAGCCAAACATAATGAGAAATTGACTCATGCTTCCAAGGATGCTGAAAATAATTGCCTATGATGGCCTAGATGATTGCCTGAACAACATAGGGCGTATTTAGCATGCTAAGTTTGTAGTTTGTTCCTATAAACATCCCTTATGAATTTCTAAATAGCATATCTATTCCTCTAACTATTTGCTTATTATCGATGGGACCATCAAAATTAATGTTATATAAGCCAATAATAGGTGGCTTCCATCATTATTGAGCCATTAGTAGCACTGGGGTTGTTACTCCTGAGATTGGTTTTACTTTGTCAAATACTTCTTTGAAAATAGCCCTAATGCAAGAGGATTTCTCTTCGTTCCGCCATGAAGCTTTTCTATTTTCTTATTTCAAAATTGTTCATGCTGCACTCATAAACTACTGAATCAATTGCTAGTTTAGACTCCCAGCTACTTAGATAATCCAATTTGTAGTCTTTAACTATGCAACATTGTTATGCTCTTTATTATAAACGAGTTGTTTCCATACTCTATTTCAAAAGTTAATATTTTAATGCATGGCACATTGTTTCCTCTAATTCACCATATTACTAAAAGGTTTTGTCCATTAGATTTTCCTTTGTGCAAGATTAATTATGATTGATAAAATTCCATGGCTCACTTGCCACATTAAAACTTTAATTTTAAATGAAACCTCACTTATCCATATCCTCTTCTAGATTGTCTAGCTACACTTATGACATGAATATTTACAACATAATGTCTTTGAATTTTAAATGATAACTAATTATAGAGTGACTATGATCACAAACTTTTTTCTATTATTATAATTATTTATAATATTATAGTTTAAAAAAATTAAGTGTAAGCGTGCAAACGTAACTATAAAGAAAATTAATTGCAATAAAAAAATAAAGAAAAGAAATTTAATTAAATACAATTGATTTATTTTGGCTATATTATTAAAATTGAATTCTAAAACTTGCAAGTTGTCATGGATAAGTAAAGAAAAAAATCTTTATTTAATTTCAAAAACTAAGTCATCAAATTTTATGATCATTATAAACCATATTGTGGGTTAAACTTGCTAAAAACTAATAGAAGCTCAAGAAATTGAAAGCTAATAGGAGAAATGGATCGAAGAATATATTACTCTAAATATATTTTAGATATTCAAATAAAATAAAATATATGATTAATTAAATAAAATCTTAGTCAGGCTCTAAAAAAATCATTGTGCAAAGTTTGTTAATATGTGAGAATCGAAAAACACAACAAATGAAAGCCTCAATGCTGTGCAACAATGCCATTTTCTCTAAGGTTTTATATGCTTCCAGCATTAGTATGGTATGCAAAAGAGTTATTAGTATATAAACTTGACGATACAATGAAGCCTAATGATTGATGACATTTTGTATTGATGGTATCAATCCACTATGCACTAAACAACATGTAGCAAAACTACCAAAATTTTATTTTTAATTTTTTATGTAGTTTTCTGTCTATGTCTTCCAAATAAGAGGGTTCTATTTATAGGTAATCAAATTTTCTATTCATATAGAATAACTTATCCAAATATATTCCTATTTGGATAGTCACAGCACATGATAAATAACCAAGTGACACCATTCTTAATTAAGTAATTATGAGACAAAACTTATAACCATTCACTATTTTGAAAATGTTCTAACAATCTCCACCATTTTCAAAACAAATCAGATTTTGATAATTTTAGAAATCTATTGCATAAATAAGGGTGTCATACGGTTAAACCTTCACTTAGTGAAAATATGTTAAAGTTAACCAAAATCGCATGGTAGACTATGCTTTGAAACAACTATTCCATTTGGTTAACCAAGCACATCTCACACAAAGATTTCAACACCGATCAATGCTTAGTATCCGGGGACACTATTTTAGCCATATGTCTATGAACTTTTTCCATGAGTGTTGTTATAACCAAGCCCTTGAACTCCTAGAAGGGTCTACATTTCTCACTAACATAGGTAGATCCCATCGAGAGTGTTTCCATAACTATAATACTCTAATATAGCTATGTTATAGGTCTATTAAGAGGATATTTACACATCCTTCCCTTATTTTTACAAGTACCTAGTACTTTACTTGGGATGATAAACTATATACCATTATAATGCTAGCAACTACATACAGATGACTTACTTCGTCTCTTTGAAATCAAGGCTTAGCGCTATACTAAGCCTTAAGTCAAGTTTCTATCATAGGTGACTTAATATTTTGGGCTTGAACCTTATCCTTAAATTAAAAACATAGCTATGTTAATTTCCTATACCACATGTTGAAACTTTATATATATATATATTTGTATCTTAAAGGTTCATAAAACCAAAATCCCCACCATGTACGAATATCAATTCTTTTGTTAAAGAATGTACTTTAATAGTATCGTAATTATCAAAGATATCCTTTATACAATGCCACTTCTTTATCTTATAACATTTATAGTGATCACTTTATTTATTTCTCATGATGGTTACACATTTGTGCATTTTATTTATCACTAAATGTATAAACCGTACATCATATCATCCTTTTCAACTAGGTAATTTATTGTAATCAAATTCCTTGGTGAAATTAGAAAATATCGTTGCTATTTTTTACAACTTTTTAACATAGTCAATACATGATTCTAAACTTATTGTGTATATATATGCAAATAGCATGACTTTTCTTCATCAAATCATATATATACATAAGGGTGTTTAATATATCATTTAAAATATAGTTAATGTTGGACCACTAACGGGCCTGTTAAGTGATTATAATATCAACATATGTACACCATTTATCATGGACATTATTAGTTATTTTATTGCCACTGACCAAAACTTTATCCTCCACCCAAGTGGGTCGAATAATATACATCTGCTATCTAGAAAATTTTTCATACAACACTTTTGGATCATGACTTTCAAAGTAGATTCAAAATTTTTACTAGATCTCCATATTTTTATTAAAACCATAATATCATACATCATTTCATATCAAGTAGAAGTAATGCCTTTAGCCATTCTATACTTGTACTATAAAAAAAATACATGCCTTTATAGAAGGTCTGATTTTGTTGGTTTGAAATTGGTCATGTTGATGCATGTTCTCCCTTATGAATAGTGGCTATCACATGCTTGTAGAATAATATTATGGGGGTTCTAGGTAGCAACGCATATTTTCTGTTTATCTCGACTGTAGTGCTTTTTTTTTTGCAAAATAAAAGAACATTATTTATAATCATAATGAGCATTCAAAGCTGCCTTTGAATTTGGTACTTAGTAAAGCTTGGACATGACATGATCAGAGTGTACAATATAGAGAACTAGTGTTTTGGTCCACTATAAAAACCCTAAATCCCATGTTTTAGCACAACTTTACATTTACCTGATCATTTTCTTTATATATATATATATATATATATAAGGAGAACCACGAGATAATCAATGCCGTTCAGTTATAGTCCGTAAAGGACCAAGTGAATAATTTTGTGAGTCAGCCAAATTTGCTTGGGCCAAGCAGAGTCAAAAGCTCTACACTTGCACCAGCCAAACCTCCTGAATTTGAAGTTTTACTAGATGGCTGAGCCTAGCATTTCTGGTAGATAAGGGCCGGAGACTTTTTTTGGTTTGAACGCGTAATTATCATCCATCTTGACCTATTAACTTTGTCTCATGGTTGGAATACCACCACAATATGGAATGTTGTAAACTTCGAAAACTATTATGTAGAAGTTTCACTGTGGAATCTTAATAAAAGGAAGGGGTGGCCTTAATGCATATGGCCATATAAAACTTTCATTGTAATGTGATACTCTTTTCATGGTTAATATTGTATTCTTGTGTATTCTCTTCACCTTTAATTAAATTTTTTTGTAAAATTATAAAATAAAAATCTTAATATGGTATGTAAAATAGTTACCAGTATATAAACCTTGAAGATATAATGAACTCAAGGATTAATGACATTTTGTATTGATGACATGAATTCACTATACACTAAATAGTGTGTAATAAAACTACCAAAATTTTTTATTTTTAATTTTTATGTAGTTTTCTATTATGTTTTCCAAATAAGAAGGATTTTTTTTACGGGCAAAGAAGTGTCTCTATATGTAAACATAACTTATTCAAATAAATACCTATTTGAATAGTCCTAACATTTGGTAAATAATCAAGTGATACCACTCTTAACTATTTAATTAAGGGACAAAACTTTGAAGATACAATTATTTACTATTTTAAAAATATTCTAACGAAATTGACTTGAATCAAATGAAGCCTATCGAAATGAGTAAGCAGCTTGTCGCATAGAAAGATAAGAGAGTGTAATTAAAGTAAATCTGGTGAAACATTTTGTTATATTTTGGTTGTAGAAAAAGAAAAATTGACGTAGCGAAGCCTCAACCATTGGTGAAAATAATTAGAATGTCTACTATCTTCTAAGTAATGAAAGGACCATTCATGTTTTTATTCTTATTTTAAATTGAAAGTATCAACGCTGTCAGTTTATACTTTTTTTTCTCTTGATGGCCCATAATTTTGCAATTGGGTCTAATAGTTTTTTCCCTAAAAAAAAGGATTTTAGGAATTAGTTTTATTTCAACCCACCAATAGCAACCGTCGGCCATTAACATTTTTCAATAGATTTTGATAG